>CAUYLG010051813.1:0-166222 GCA_963573385.1 Cacajao melanocephalus | reverse complement strand
TTTTTTTTTTGTTAAATTTTTTTTTTTTTTAAATTTTTTTTTTTATATAATATTTTATATATTTAAAAATTTGTCAAAAAAAAAAAAAAAAAAAAAAAAAAAAAAAAAAAAAAAAAAAAAAACGCGTTCACTATACTTATTTCCTACGTTATCAAGTTACTTGGTTCATATCCAGAGCTCAGTTAATGTGATCTGATTTGATTGTTTCATGACCAATTAGATGTGGGCCATTCATTCACAAAGATCTTAAATGCCACTGGTTAAAACATTTATCATGAACACATTGACTTCTGAATGTTTTTGTCCCTTCAATTAGATTAATTGTCCAATTACACAAGCTCAAATAAAAACAATTATTGACCTTTTTATAAATACTTTCAGCATAGACGTTCTTTAGAGCTATAGCCTTAAAGGTAGAATATTTATCTTACTTCTCTTGGCTTTTCTTTTGTTAGAGTCACTGTTGGCAGCAAAATGTCATTTCTGCATCTGTTTGCATGTTCAGAGCTTGAGTGATGTCACCGAAAGCAGAGTGGAACAGAATGTGAAAGGTCAGGTCAAAATTCATCTTGCTTTATAATAATGAAGGGCCAGGACATCTTGGAATGCTTGTTTGCTCATTCTACCCAGATGATACTGGCTGTGATATCTGTTTTCACTCTAGTTAAAAATTTGTCAAAAACTTGATGAGAATAAATAAGATCTAGCAACATTGACACTTGAAAAGAAAATTCTCCACTACACTATGGATCATTCTTTGCATTTATGAAAATAACACAGTATAAAAGCCATTTATGTCTATGCCAAAACATACGTGGGGCACTCATTAAACTCATTGCATGTTTACTACGGACAGTGTAGCTTTTAATAATGAGTCAAAATAATGTATTCCTTCATATTATGGGACTTGCTTTCTTTTCCAAAACATAAACCATTTTTGTACATGAAGTCATTCAAATATTCGAACTATAAACAGGTTTAAAATAAAATATGTTTTAACGTTGTTATAATCCATTTTTTTAACCCTTGTTAGGTTTTTTGTTTGTTTGCTTATTTGGTTGTTTGTGTTGTAATTATCAGGTTAAAGCCTTGAAAAAGCTTATATAGAAAGCCTTTTATATATATAAAATTTATATAGAAGGTTCTATATAAGAACTTTCACAGAAGTTTTTTGCTCCCTGAATTTGGAGGTCTGAAGGAAACCACTAGATTCTCTCCAGAGGAGAAAAGGTTTCTATTATCCAATAAATGTAGAAAACATTAAGCATGAAAAAGCAGATCTGCTTAACTTCAGCACTTTTGGGAGACTCTACTAAGCTAATGTGTGTGAGGAATCTGAGACGGTGGATCTGACATGCAGCATTTTTCTAACTCTTCTGACCACCAAATCTTTTGGTAATGACCATCTTACGGAGCACTGTTCCTTAGAGCACATTATGAGAAAAGCCCATTATAAGGCCTTTTGGAAGTAGAGAGAGCAGCAGTTATGAATGGCTTCTTTCCTTCTGGTTGAGACATTTCGAGTCTATGGTAAATCGATAAATTCTGTGGCTCCATTTATCTATTCCATTTTCTTGTTTACTGCCAGCTCAAAGTTTCATCTAAAAAATTTCATTGTCACGTTCTAATAGCTTAGGCAATTTAGAAAAACTCCTGTAAAACCATACTCATTTTTTTAAAGTTCAAAGTAACCAAAAATGTTTTCAAGAGAAAAATGTAAGCTTTCAAAAAAAAGACCTACATATGTTAGTAACAACATGCTTTAATTGTTTGCAATGTATTTTAAATTTTGAAGGTGGTATCTGTCATAACATCATGGTCTCTAAAATGCGTTTGGAAGAATTTTATAATGAATTATGCAAAGAGCAGAAGGGACAACACTTAAATCTCTATTTTCAATCACAATGTGTATAGAGAGAGTGAAGTGACATTTTAAAACCTCTAATAATTTTTGAAATAAGTCAGAAAAAGATTCTGCATTTTCACACTGAAACTCAGAAAGAATATTTACCAAATAATTTTTAGAGCTAGATTTTTTTATTAAAAAAAACTCCATGAATTTTTATTAAAAAATATCTCCATGAATAATTCTAGAATCTTTCAAAATATCGACATTGCTACCAGATAGTTGTACTTTCTGGGGATTTCACTCTTCATTTCATTTATTCCTATATTCATGTGTATATACATGTGTATATGAATAAAAACTTATTAGTGTGCCTTTTTGTGAGTTCATATATAAACATTTTGTTCAATTCATTTACCATAATTTCTTCTTCCTTCTGTTATCTGAAAATACTTGAACCATAGAATAGGTACTTCCAATCTTCTTGTGGCTTTACTACTATGTTAGAAAAAAAATTTTTTTGAAAGTGTAGGGCAGGGTTTTAATTTCCACTTAAAAACACCCAAGATTTAAAAAGCAATTGATGTGATAAATGGTGCTTACACAAGGAATAAATGCTACCTTAATAAAGAAGTAAGACCTATATTTTTACCCTACCCTACTCTTCCCTTCCTTTCAGCTTTATTGAGGTATAATTGACAAATTAAAAGTCTATATGTTTAAGATACGCAATGTAATGTCTTGATATACATATGCATTGATAAATGATTACTACAATTAAGCTAATTAATAAATTTATTACCTTATGGAGTTACAGATTTTTTTTTTATTGTGGTGAGAACACTTAAGCTTTATTTTGTTAGCAAATTTCAAGTACAAAATACATTATTATTAGCTATAATCACTGTGCTCTATATTAGACTTCAGAAATTATTCATCTTAAAACTGAAAGCTTACTCCAGGTTCATCAATATTGTCACAAACGGCAGCTATTCCTAGTTCTTTAAGGCTGAAAAATATTCCATTGTGTGTATACACAACTCATTTTCTTTACCCATTCATCAGTTGGTGAACAACAAGGTTGTTTCTATATCTTAGCCATAATGAATCATGCTGCAAGTGATGTGAGAGTGTAGATATTTCTTAACGTGCCAATTTTACTTCTTTTGGCTGTATACTCAGAAATGGGATTTCTGAATCATATGGTTATTCTATTTTTAACTTTTTGAGCAACCTCCATACTGTTATCCATAATGATTGTATTGATTTACATTCCCAGAAATAGTGCACAAAGGTTCCCTTTTCTTCATACCCTTGTTACAGTTTGCTATCTTTTGACTCTTTAATAATAGCCATCCTAACAGGTGTGAGGTGATATCCCACTGCGGCTTTGATTTGCATTTCCTTGATTTAGTGATGGCGAGCACCGTTACATCTACCTGTTAGTCATTTGTTTGTCTTTTTTGAAAAAATTGTCTGTTCATATGATGTTTAAATTGAGTTATTAGCTTATTTGCTATAGATTTATGAGAGTTCCTTATCTATCTTGGATATTAAATATCTCTTTATCATATATGTAGTTTGCAAATGTTTTCTCCTCATCTATAGATTAATTTTTCATTGTGTTTACTGTTTCCTTTGCTGTGCAGAATGATTTTCTGCATCTACTAAGGAGATCATTTTAAAAAATATTCCATTCTGTTAATGTGGTGTATTATTGTTTGACTTACATATGTTGAAAAATCTTTGCATCCCGGAGGGGGGAAGAAACCACTTGATCATAGTTACAAAAGCTGCTTCTGCCTTCTGAGTTCAAGAGATTCTCCTGCCTCAGCCTCCTTACAGGCACCTGCCACCACACTTGGCTAATTTTCATATTTTTAGTAAAGGCAGGGTTTCACCATGTTGGCCAGGCTGGTCTTGAACTCCCAACCTCAGGTGGTCTGTTCCCCTCAGCTTCCCAAATTGCTGGGATTACAGGCATGAGCTGTCATGCCTGGCCAGAGTATGTTAAATTCAGTTTGCTAGTGTTTCGTTGAGGATTTTTGCATCTGTTTTAATCAGGGATATGGGCCTGTAATTTTCTTTTCTTGTAGTGTTCTTGTCAATCTTTAGTATCAAGAGATTGCTGGCCTCATAAAATTAGTTTGGAAGCATTCTTTCTTCTTCAATTTTTGTAACGGTTTGAGAGGATAGTTATTAGTTCTTCTTTAAATGTTTGGTAAAATTTACCAGTGAAACCATCTGGTCCTGGGCTTTTCTTTGCTGGGAAATTTTTAATTACTAATTCAATCCCCTTACTTGCCATTGGTCCATTCAAGATTTTTCCATCTCTTCATGACACAGTCTTCATAGGTTCTGTGTGTTTAGGGATGTATCAGTTTTGGAAGCTGATCATAATCCTGAAAGATACAATCCCTAACACCTTAATCCTAAATGTTAAAATCCCAGAAAGTCAAAATCCCAAGAGCATAATCTGGAAAACATAAATTAACATATTTTAAGGACATATTTGTTTATGTTTTTAAAAGAGGATTGAGAAACACATAAAAACATGGTAGAACCCTTCATAGTACAATTGATATGATAAAATAGGCAACAACATTCATATTTTTGCAAACATAAATACTAAGCTGTACTAATGACAGTCACACAGGTATAATAGCTATGAGAAGATGAACCATATTCACAAATTAAAAGGTCAACAAGTGATGTATATTAACATATATCACTATGATTGGTAATTGTGTGCACCTAGCTTTATAATTGGTCACCTGAAATACCATGATGAACCACTTAAGTCTTTGATAAGATTGATTAAAAACCACAATGGGTCACCACTACATATGTAGTCACCCAAAGGGCTGAGTTCTCAAGAAATTTTATTTTTCACAAATGCAGATGGACATTTCTTCACTTATGATGAATAAATGGAACTGGGCCATGTGGCTGTTATCAGTTCTGCAGTTGGATACACAGTTGACAGACGTATTACTGGAGGTGTGAGCAGATGTGGATCCTGCCAAATCCCCAGGTGTGTGGGACTGCCTCTGGAACCACAGTTGAGCAGGACTGGAGCCAGGTCATGATACTCTTCTGGGTCTGTAATTGAGTCTACAGATAGCAGGTCTATTACCAAGAGTGTGGATGCATGTGGCTCCATAGAGACCTTCAGTAGGCTCTTGCTGGATCCCTGAGCAGGTCCCTGGGTTAGTCCTTGGGTACATTGGACTGCCTTAAGGGCTTTGCTAGAGTGGGATTGGAGCTGGGTTACAGACCCACTTTAGAATCTGCAGTAGGTACACAGTGATTGGGCTTGTTACCAGGGCAACAGAGAGCATAGTTCCTCATAGATCCATGTGCAGATGGGATGGCTGCAGAAATGCAGCAAAATAGGGTTGAAGCTGAGTCCACAGGGGGATGGGGCCGCCCTTGTTCTGCAGCTGGGGCCACATTTAGTGAAACTACCACTGGGTCATGAACCTGCCTTTTCATAGCACCTCTGCTCAGTCTTGGCTTCATCAGGGTTTTACAACCTCCTAAATGGATCCTAAAGCTCCCACAAAGGCATTTTTGTCTTTTGATGACCTCTAGATTGTTGCTTGTGGTAGAGGGAAGGTAAGTTGGATATTCTGCCATCTTGCTCCCTACTCTATAAAATTTTTTTTAAAAATACAAGTTGTATGTATTTAAATACCCAAGTCCATTGATGGCATATAAAAGACAAAATAAAACAAACAAAAAACAGAAACCCTTGCCCTTATACTCAACATCTCAGTCTTTGGTGAGTCCTTCCCAGAGTTTACAGCAGCTTACCTGTCCAGTTTGCCAACCAGTTACATTGTGTGCCTCTGATACGTCACTCTTCTGCCTTGACTTTTTTGGGATTTCACTGCTAACATCTCTTCCTGATCACAGACAGCTTTATCATTTGGAATGCAGTATCAACCATTGTTTATTTTCTGGGATTACTGTAATGTCTGCTATTCATGTAATCATAATTTTAGCAGAAGTGAAAGGAAATGTCACAGTATCTCTTTCTCTGGATGACTATTTCAACTTCTAAATTCAGGCCTTATTTCCCTCTTGCTTTATTTCTTTGCTTTCCTATCATTTATACCTACCATTGCATAACTTTTTCTGTTCTCTGGTTCTTCAAAGGTATAATGGGATACTGGAAACAGTAGTCTTGGGATCAAGTAAATCTCAGTTTGAATCTGAGTTACAACTCTTATTAGCTATTTAGTCTTAATGATTAACTTATTCTCAAGCTCCCACAGAACACTCACCAAGACAGACCACATTCAGAATACAAAATGCATCTTAACAAATTTAAAACATTAGAAATTGTTCAATATCTTTTCTCATAAAACAATGGAATTAAAATAAAAATCAATAACAAAAAGGAAGCTGGAAAATCCCCAAATACCTGGAGATTAACCAATGCAATTCTAAATAACATATGAGTCAAAGAAGAAATCTCAAGACAATTTAAAAAGTATTTTAAACTAAATGAAAATATAACATCAAAATTTGTGAGATGAAGTGAAAGTAAAAGAAAATGTAAAGCATTGAATACTTACATTAGAAAAAACAAAGATCTAAAATCAGTAAACTTCCTACCTTAGAAAACCAGAAAAAGAAGAGCAAATTAAATCCAAAGTAAGTTGAAGCAAAGAAATAATAAAAAGTAAGACAGAAATCAATAAAATACTTAGGCATAAATCTAATAAGATGTACAATATCTATATGAGGAAAACTACAAAACTCTGATAAACAAAATCAAAGAAATAAATAAATAGAGAGATATGCCATGTTTGCAGACAGGAAAACTCAATATTGTAAAGATGTCAGTTCTTCCTAATTTGATCTAGAGTCAATGCAGTCTCAATAAAAATCTCAGAAATCATTTTGTATATATCAATAAACTGATTCTCAAGCTTATATAGAACACAATTTGGCAGTGTCTTACAAAACTAACATACTCCTATCATACCATTTAGCAGTTGTTCTCCTTTGTGTTTATCTAAATTTGCTAAATATGTATGTTCACTCAAAAACATGCACACAAAGGTTTATAGTAGCTTTATTCTTAATTGCTGGAACTTGGAAGTAATCAAGATGTCCTTCAGCAGGTGAATGGATAAATTGTGGCATATCTATACAATGGAATATTATTCAGTGATAAGAAAGATATGAACTATCAAGTCTTGAAAAGGCTTGGAGGAAACTCAAATGGATATTGTGAAGTGAAAGAAGACAATCAGAAAAGGCTACATACTGTATGATTTCAATGATATGACACCTAAAAAAGGCAAAAGTATAGAAACAGTAAAAGGACCAGTAGTTACCTGGAGTTAGTAGGGAAGGTAGGATGAAGAGGCTTATTACTAAGGAATTTTTAGGGTTATAAAATGATATGTATCAGTGGATACATATCATGATATATTCGTCAAAACTTATAGAATGTACAACAACAAGATTGAATGCGAATTATGGACTTTGAATTATAATGTTGTGTCATTATAAGTTCATGAATTGTAACAAATGTACCACTTGGGTGCAAGAGTTTGATATTGGGGGGAGAGGATTGTGCATAGGTGGGTGCAGGAAGTATATGGGAAATCTCTGTGCCTCCCACTCAATTTTGCTGTGAATCTAAAACTGCTCTAAAAATAAAGTCTATTTTAAAAAAATAAACTTAGATTCAATTTATTTAACTGAAGAAAAGTAAAAAGAATATCAATCTAGTAAAATTGTTGGCAGTATCAAATGAGATAAATGTCTGTTAGCACTCTTGCATATAATTGGCATTCAACAAATATCAAAGTTCCTTGGGAAATTCTCTCTCTTCCTGAGCCATTGTACAAACCCCATGTTCCTTTCTAGAATAATTTCCTAATCCCAGTAAAAGCAGCAGGGGCAAGACTATCTGCTAGTTATTGCATTTTGACCCTTCAATGCAATAAAATAAGTAGGAATTAACTTACTTAGCAACTGATTTTTGTGCAATCTATGTGCATTGCACTGCACTAAGGATACTGTAAAGATTAAAGTGGTATTACTATTTAAAGATTGATTTCTTTAAATAGTAATACCACTTAAAATACTTTGAGGATAATATATTAGAATTAAGAAACAGCATCTACTCTAGAAGAAACATTAAATCTCTTTGGGAAGAAACGAAATGAAACAGCAAAGTATTAATTCATAGTTATATGTAATTAACTGTAAAAATGAGTGTTAAAATAAGTCCTGTGGGATTTGTTTTTAACTGCAGATCTTAGCATAGGAATGTTTGGATAAGGCCTTCTGGAATTAGTTAACCACCTACAAAAGATACTGTGGTAAATGGTCCCATAAGACTATCTGCTTTTCCTGTTTCAAGCTTGATGTTTTGAAGTATTTCATGTTTGATAGTTTGAATATTGTCTTCATTTTCTCTTTTAACAAAATCAAAGGCTTGCTTCTTAGAAGTAAGATAGCTTTAAATTTTATGAGAAAAATGGTCACCACTTAATGATAAAAGAAGCATATTTAAATATTAAGTTATAAAAAAAGACAAAAACCTATTTTAAGTAGACAGATAACATTTTTTCTAACTTTTTTTCAGAATAACTATTTTGAAATAAGTCATTCACAATTATGATTTACAAAGTACCATGTTTTGATGCTATAATTCAAATTCCTTTTTCATGTATTAATTCATCCACTCAATAAATACTACTAAATGTCTTTCATATTAAAGATGATTCCTGTCCTCCTGGAACTGTGGTTAATGAAGGAGGCAGGCATTTTAATACAAATATATTAAATAAGTTCTTACCTATTTTAATAACAGATAATGGAGGACAAAAATGGGTATTGTGGGGGAAGAGGCACAGGAATCATAAAAAGGGACCACATTTAGATTTGGGAAGGAGTTAGGAAAAGCCTCTCAGGAGAAGTATCTGATAAACTGGAGCTTAAAGAATGAGCGGTAGTTAGCTGGTGAAGAGTAGGGAGAAAGAATTCCAAGCACTGCGATTCTCATGTGCCAAGACTCTAGTGTTGGGTAGAGCTCAGTACCATGCTTGAAGGCACTTAAAAAGGCCACATGATGAAAATGAAAGAGCAAGTGGGGAGTGGCATAATAAGAGAGTGAGGAGGGTTTAGGGGGACAGGACAAAAGGCTTGGATTTTATTCTAAGTAAAAGAGGAAGCCATTAAATGTAAAAGTTACCTTCATAGACTGGTTGTTATATAATAGCATATTTACATAATATAGCAGTACACTAGTTCTTAGCAAGTACTAATAAGTGGTGACTCATTTTGAGATCATTGGCAACATAAAAATGAATTAAATATGAAATTTCTACCCTAAGATAATTGCTATTCTTGAGTCTCCAATTCTATACATTAACATGACAGATTATGATCTACTTAAAATTTTACTTAAAATATTAGCTTTTAGAGATTCTGATATCCTGAAACATCAATGCCAAAATGATGCTGGGTTTATTCAGTGAATCAAGAGATTGATTTCTTTAAATAGTAAGACCACTTAAAATACTTTGGAGATAATATGTTAGAATTCAAAAACTTGAACACTGTCATTATCAACAACGTGTATTCATTAAACATCCACTGTGATCAGTACCTGAGCTACACATGGACATAAGAAATAGTCCCTGGGGAACTTAGAATCAGAAGACTCAAATTAAAATTGCACACACAAAGAGCAGGGAAGATTCACACATTGTAGACATTCAGACAGGGAGTTACCAACAAGAATAGAAATAGTCTGAAATTCTCTTCAAGGGATAGTTAAGCTTGAACTTAGATTGAAAAGAGAGGAGCCCTTTGAAATAACACACTCTGAATGTTTGTAAATTTACACAATGTTATTTAACCATAATATATTAAAATATTATTGCCAAAAGCATTATTTGGAGAAAAAAAAATGTATCATTCCTGTACTTCTCATCAGTGAGAAAATCCACAATTGCAGAAATTCACACAAGGCTGGTTAATTAACTGAAAAGAAATTCCACACTTTATTTACAAGCAGCAAATATGAGAAGGTCTATTTTGGGTGTTCTGTTAGCATTAATAACGGTAAATATTCCAAAATATGACTTTATTAATAAAGGGAACATTGATGACGATACCTCACCAAATCTTGGTGCTCTGTTACAGCCTCAGAATCCAACAGTAGCTTTAATTTGGTGTCAATTCCATAAAATGATTGTTAAACCCAATAGAGGTTTTCTCTTAATCTCCAATCCAGTAAACTAATACATTTATGTTACCCTAAAATTTTAATTTTAATTTTTAACTTACATTTTCAGTTTCTGACATATAAAGAAGTACAACTTCACTTTCATTTTTTCAAGATTACTTAAGTTTCAAAGGAAGCCTCCTTATCTAGGATCTGGTGACCAAAGTGACATTCCCTTTATTCATTTTGTATAGGATACTCTCAGACAAACTTGGGGAGAAAGTAATGTCCAATGAAGAAAGTAGAAGATGGATTACTTGAAATATTTGATTAGCTATGAGAAAAAGACTCAGAATGTACAAGAGCCAACTTATTTTATTTATTTACTTATAATTTAAAAAATTATTGTGGGTACATAGTTTTTAATCACATCATGAAAAAATGGGGTATCCATTCCCTCAATCATTTATTCTTTCTGTTACAAACAGTCTGATTCTATTATTTTAGTTATTTTTAAATGTACAATTAAATTATTATTGACTATAGTCACTTTGTTGTGCTTTCAAATACCAGGTTTTACTCATTGTTTCTAACTATTTTTTGTCCCCACTATCCCTACCTCCCCCTCAATTCCCCACCACCCTTCTCTAGCCTCTGGTAACCATCCTTCCGTTCTGTAATTCCAGGAGTTCAATTGTTTTGATATTTAGATCCCATAGATAGGTGAGAACATGTGATGTTTGTCTTTCTGTGCTTTTTTTTTTCCCATTTAATGCTGTGACCTCAATTTTATCCATTTTTAAGATCAATACACTTTATTTTTTTTTTAGAGCTGTTTTAGGCTTACAGAAAAATTGAACAAAAAGTAGTGTTTCCTAACACTTGTATCAGTGTGGCACATTTGTTACAATTGATGAGCCAATATTTTTACATTATTATCAGCTAAAGTGTGTAGTAGTTTTATATCCACCATTACAGTATCATATAGAATAGTTTTACTGCTGTAAACTTTCTCTGTGCTCCACGTATTCGTCATTTCTTTCTTTCCTTCAAGCCCCTAGCAACCACTGATCCTTTTACTGGCTCCATGGCTTTGCCTTTTGCAGAATGCCTTGTACTTGAAATCAAACAATACTTCCAGTTTTAGCCCAACTCCATTTCTCTTTCACTTAAGAGAGCATATAGTTCACAGTAAGTCAGGGAGTTGTTCTTATCAGAATATCTTGGACTTGCCCCAATTTAAAGATAAAAAGGTAAATCAGAATCACTTGAACCTGAGAGGTGGGGGTTGCAGTGAACCCAGATTGTGCCACTGCACTCCAGCCTGGATGTAAGAGAGACACCATCTCAGAAAAAAAAAAAAAGGTAAATCATTTATAAATTTGAAAAGTCTATTATTAAAGTCACATTACTAAGGGCAGTGTAGCATAATGATGAAATTCAAGGTTCATGGAGGTAGACTGCCCATGTTTGAATCCCAGCTTCTCTACATAATCTGAATGATAACGGGTAAATTACTGAACACCAGTATGTTGGATAGATTCTGTTTGCTCCTCCAGATCCTCTTCCCATGGTTCTTCACCATGTTCTGTGCTTCTGAGACAGACCTACATCACTGGACTCATTTGTCCTCCAGCTTGTGCCTAAAATACTGGGATGAAATTGGAGAGTGGAAGGAGACTGAGATGTAGGCTTTTATTCCTTTGATTTCTTCTCACCATCCTACTGGTTGGCAATACCCAAGTTCCTCAACCAAAGGTTGTCTCACCAAGCCTTCTCTTTTACCTGTGGTTCCCAAAGTGACTGCTCCTGTCCCTTGCCTCTTCAGACCCAGAGCTGTAAAGACTCCCACTGTTGCTAGTCCTCTGGTGCTTTACCATCCATTTAGAGTCAATTTTAACCTTTCTTATGCAGTTCCTTTATTAAACTTCTTAATAAGCAGTTCTTTTATTAAACTTCTTAAGTTGCCGCTTTTGGGTGTTTCCCGTTGGGTCTCTGACACATGGAATTTATGTCTCCATACAAAGAATACAGCCAGGCAGGTGGCTTATGCCTGTAATCCCTGCACTTTGGGAGGCTGAGGCGGGTGAATCACTTGAGGCCAGGATTTCGAGTCCAGGCTGGCCAATGTGACAAAACCCTGTCTCTATTAAAATTACAAAAATTATTAGCTGGGCGTGGTGGAGCACACCTGTAATCCCAGCTACTAGGGAGGCTGAGGCAGGAGAATCACTTGAGTCCGGGAAGTGGAGGCTGCAGTGGACTGAGATCACAACATTGCACTCCAGCCTGGGCAACGGAGGGAGACTCTGTTTCAATAAAATAATAAAATAAAATAAACAATGCTATTACCTCATAAAGTTGTGAGAATTGGATATTTATATGTATTTTTAAAACAGTGCCTGAAACATAGTGAGTTCTCTGTAAGTGTAACCTCCCATCACAATTCAGTTCATAATTGATTGTTTCACCCAGCTATTGAGAAACTGCATAAAGGAACCACTATCTGGAACTGAAAGAACTTTGGGTTTGGACAGAGATTGCTAGATCTTTAATAAAATTAGCTTCCTCCTCTTCCTGGGCAAACAGCGAATCTATATTTCCTGGCCTCTTTGCAGCTGCGTATGGCTGAATGCCTGAAAGTTAGCCAGGCAGAATGTGAGCAAAACTGATAAGTGAGCTTTGCCACTTAAAACATTCAACCACATGTTCCACTGTGGTCTTCTCTCCTTATGGCTAACTGAGATGGCAGCCACCAACACAGTCTTGGTTCTGAAGATAGTAGAGTGGTCAACAGCCTGACCTTGAGATGACTGTGTGCAGAGATCATCCCACCAACCACAACACTTGAGTTGGGGCATTATATGACCAACAAATAAACTTCTACTGTATTTGAGCTAATATATACTTTTATGAGAATTTATTATGGCAGCTCATATTGCTCTACCTTATATAGTGGTTAATTACATTATCACCACCACCAAAAATATGTTGAGATGTTGTAAAAATGTACAAAGTCAAAATAAATCAATGTACTTGAAAACTACATATTATTTGACTTGATGCTTAAGGGTACAATACGATTATACATATTATGATTGAACATGACAATGGTAAACTCAACTATAGTTTTGTTTGTCTTTCTGTTTGGGTCACATATCAAATTTTAATTCTATCATAGTGATTTGATTAGTTGTATTTTTGTTTTACCACTTGACATAAAAATTTCTCACATTCATACATATTTTAAAACATGCATAATATTTTATTTGATTGATACACTACAAATTTATTAACATTCTCTCATTTGTATACAGTTAGGTGTTCTAGTTTTTTTTTTTCAAAATAAATATAACGGCATAATAAATATCTTCTGTGTGTTTTCCTTAACAAATCTTAAACACAAATCACTAGGTCCATTTTGCAAACATTTTTATGACTTGATATATGTTTTCCAAATTAATTTATTTTAAAAGTTGTTCCAAATGACTATACAAGGATAAGTGAGTCGTTAGGCCAGGTTCACAGCCACTTCTCCAATGTTAGGACTTAGAATTTCCAAATGAGTAAAATGCACTAATCCTGTGGTAATGACCATGAGAATAAGGTAACATCTTCTGTATATTCACAGGAATCATAATTCATCTAGCTAAGCAACTGCAGCATTAAAGGGCTCAAGAAATACCTGCTGAATGAATGCATGCATTAATGAATATATGTGTCCTAGTTTTGGTATCTCAATACATTAAATAGTCTGGAGTATTTTTTAAATTGCTCATCACAAGGAATAGGTGAGTCATCATACGAGGACCCCGGCCAAGCCCACGGGGCTGGATCTCCAGAAATCACTTCTGAGGCTGTTTATTTCACTTGAAGCAACCCAGCACGAGAAGAAACACAAAAGAGCCTCTGAGATAACTGCTTTAAAAAGAACCAAGAGTCAAGCTGGAAGGCCAGCAACAAGCATCAAGGTCAAAGGTGAGAGTGTTTGCCTTGGTCATCTGTGCCATTGGCTTCTTGGTGCTATTTAGGGGTACTGCCTCTTGCTATTTACATGGTTCCATGGAAGCTGGCATGTGTTTTTATGACTCTGACCTCACCCCAATACCTAGGTATAGTTGATTTGTTTGTGGTGGACACATGAGCCACGAGATAAGTGAATCCTTTCCAAGGGAATTGGGACAGAATAGAATGTGAGATAAATTTCTTTGTTGGAATTCGTAGTTTTAAGAGTAGGGCCTGGAAGCTGAGGATGTGCAAATATTCTGCCAAGGGGAATATTATATAAGGAGATTTTTTTTTTTTAATATGTGTGGTGTTTGCCTCTTGCAAGGGTCCAAATTACCCAAGTTATTTATATAGGGAAGCATGTGAAAGCTTCAGTATACTAAAATATGCCAATCAGAAGTGTTTTCTAACACCATCCCTTTATGTTCTTCTCAACTGGAAATATGTAATAATTTGAGTCTTCCCTCACGATTTCTTGGGATTCTGCTAAGTGAGCAGAATTCTCCTTACACTGTTTTAGATATTTAATAAGAATTCAATTAAAATGTCCTTACATCAACCCCTGTTTCAGAAGGTGAGGGGTAGGCATAGAAACATCTCTTACCATTGAATTTTATGGGTATGTTCCCAACACAGTATCTCCCACTTGAGATAAACTGTCTCTTTCTTTAATACTCAAGGTGATTAACCATGATATTAGCTGTGGTGAATTGTATTAATTTTTTTTATCTGTTTAACTATTTAATTTCTTGTATTTAGTGTATTGTTTTGTTTAACTTTTATTTGAAGTTCTGGGGTGTATGTGCAGGTTTGTTACATAGGTAAACTTGTGTCATGGGGGTTTGTTGTATAGATTATTTCATCACCCAGGTATTAAGCCTAGTACCCATTAGTTATTTTTCCTGGTCTTCTCCCTTTTCCCAGACTCCACCCTCTGATAGGCCCCAGTGTATGTTTGTTCCCATAAGTTCTCATCATTTAGCTCCCACTTATAAATAAGAACACACAGTATCTGGTTTTCTGTTCCTGCATTGGTTTGCAAAGGGTGATGGCCTCCATTTCCATCCATGTCCTCACTGATGACTCCATGAGGCCCTTGTCCACTGGGCTTCTCTTTGATATTCCTGACTGTATGAGCACTATTCTTTCTGTTCCTTGGCCGTCAAACTTGGCATAACTTGCTTTACTCAATGGAACGTGAGCATAGGTGATGTATGCCATGTCTGAGCAGAAATGTTATGAACAATTGTGAGATTCAGTCATTGCTCCCTTCCCTCTGCTATGAGAATGGCATGCTCCCACTACGGGCTTCTCCTTTAGCCTGGAACTTACTACCGAGAAGACAGAGAACAGAGACAGTTGATCTTCAGACAACATTTACTATGAACAAGAAATAAACCTCATTATTGTAAGTTACTGATATATTGGGGCTATTTGTTACTCTAGCATAACCTAGAGAAAACTGACCCTATGACAGCCAATGTCTATTTTTCCCTTCTCACTTGAGGCAGTGATACAGAATCTTCTATTCTTTAATAGAGAGAAGACAAAATAGCCGCATGTGAAAATTCTCAAGATACCATCCAAGTTAAAAAGCCTACAGAATATCCTGTGCTTTTGTCTCATTTCCTTGTTAAAAATTATATAAATTCTTTCCTGGGGAAAACATGGATTAAGCCTTGCTGTATCATATCCTCTTAATGACAGCTTACTAATTCCATATGTTCAAAAAAGAAGACAAAGTCATATGACAAATAGCTCAAACTTCTCTCGATCTGATTAGGCAGGAATGACCAAGACACGATGGCACATTCAATTTCTTCTTGTTGCTTGTGAACAGATGGGAGCTATGCTATTTAAGGAATAGTAAATTCTGGCATTTGGCCATTATCCAAAGCAAACTGAAAGACGGGGCAGTATTCACGTGGCTCAGTAACAGAAGACAACTAAAAATAGGCACCCGGCCCAAACCCAGCAATGCTGTGAGTTGCTAGGCAAGAACGCTTTTTCCATAGCAGTTTAGGGTCCTCCATTCACAAGTTTTCCATTGGCTATAAATTTGTCTACTATATTTATTTCATTGCTGTGTCTGATTAACATCCATCTCTATGGCCTCTCCATTTTATATTAATTTGAGATACAAATTAAGATAACTTACAAACTGAAGCCAGTCTGGTGTTTCTCAACCAATTGAGACTAATTGTGATACGCTTATCTCTCAGAAGTATCTTCCAAATGCTGCTATTAATATTTCATTCTGAAAAGCAACCTTTTCCTCTAGCTACAAAAGTTACACTATAACCTTAAAGGTGTGGTCCTCTGAGTGTTAATGATATTAACATTAGATGCATTAACACTTATTATTGAGCAATTGCTAGAATTGCTGTCTTTTTCTACAAAGGAGTAGTTGAATATACAATATTAGTTTCTTAGAGCAAGGCCATATTTCTCTATCTATGCTGCAGTGAACATGATTTTAGACTTCCAGCCAGAGGAGTAAAACAACTCACTGAGAACCAGTGTATATATAAGCATACTGCTGGTAAATGGAACAGGTTACGGGAAGAACAAAAACGAACTGGAACTCCCAAAGCTCACAAGTGGCTATTATACCATTCTCAGCGGACCTCACTTCTTTATATATATTGGAAATGCTGTTCATAAAATCATACCTTAAAATGAAATAAACAGGCTGAGTACAGTGGCTCAGGCCTGTAATCTCAGCACTTCGGGAGACTGAGGCAGGAGGATTGCTTGAGTCCAGGAGTCTGAGACCAGTCTGGGAAACATATTGAGATCCCATCTCTGTTTTGATAAATTAAGGAAAAATTAAAAATGACGTAAACAAACTACAAACACTTGATACAACATGGAAGAAACATACAAAATTAATATTGAACAAAAGAGATCAGACACAAAAAAATACCCAGTGTATAATAGCATTAATAAAGTTCAAAACCACATAAAAGCAATCTGTACTGTTAGAAGTCAGATTGTCTTTGCAGAGAAAGGAGACACTAGAAATTGGGATGAACATGAGGAGGCCTTCAGGGTTAGTACTCATATTTTATTTCTTGATCCAAGTGATAGTTACACAGATGTGTTCCATCCATGATGGTTTCTCAGAATTTTTGCACCTTTCTACAGACACATTACTCTTTAACAAAAAAGGGGAAAATAATCATACTCCATTACTAAAGGCACAATCTTGGGTGGCAATTTATTATTAGCTATGTAGCTATTATCGATTCTTCTTAATATATAAACTTGTGAACTGTATATCATGATTTATTTTGAAATGCTGCCTTGTACTTCTGTAAGTCCATTAAACCATATTTTATTCTTTTGCTGGCTCTTTCCAACCAATTGACAACCTCTGTCTCTTAAGCATGGGCAAAGTCTGACCTACAATTAAATGTGGACTGACTCACACATTTCAAACCACACTAAGGCATTGCTTATTGATTTCCATAACCTCACTGTCCTTGAAGTTAAGCCAACTGATTCTTATGTGTTCCAGTCATTGAGAACACTTATGTCAATTTGACCTACTTCTTTATTTCATGGAATTTTTAAATATTAGATGGCTCCAGTGAAATCTGGGTAACTTTCATATCCCAATATGATTTAGCTCCATGTAGATTCCTTAACACAGTTCAATTTTTTGCTGCATACACTTCAGGATCTTATTCTTAAAATGTCTATGCACTTTCCCATTTGTTACTTATTTATTTTTGAGGCATGGTATTGCTCTGTCACCCAGGCTGGAGTACAGTGATATGATCATGGCTTACTGAATCCCCTGCCTCCTGGGTTCAAGGGATTCTTCTACCTCAGCCTCCCAAGTAGCTGGGACCACAGGTGTGCACCACCAAATCTGACTAATTTTTGTATTTTTGGTAGAGATAGATAGGGTTTCGCTATGTTGGTCAGGCTGGTCTCAAGCTCCTGACCTACAGAGATTCATCCACCTCAGCCTCCCAAAGTTCTGGGATTATAGGCATGAACCACTGTGACTGGCCCCGTTTGTTATTTCAATTATATTAGACTGATTATTTACCTGACGAGATTATTTTAAAATGGAATTCATTTTGAGTTTGCTACCACTCAGGGTACTAGAAAACACTTACTAAATATTATGTCTGTTAATAGAAACATTTAATGTATAGTTAGGCATAGTTGAATGAGATCTAGTGTACTTTATAATTCTGTCCTCATATTAGAAACCTTGAGGTTGACTTAGATGCTCTACACATCAATTAACTTTAACATTTGTTTTTCCTCATAGCTTCACTTACCCAGTAACTATACCACTTCTATAAAGCTCAATTTCCACCTATATATGCTGTGCAGATATGTGATTAGGTGTAATTGAAATTAAAACCCATAGTTGGTTTCTGGCATGGGAGTTGAGTTATCTTCATTTCTACAGAAATCCTTATGAGTGGTTTCCAGAGGTTTCAAAGAGGAATGGGTTTTCTTTCCATGTCCCGTGTATTTAGAGCCAGGGAAATTTGGTTCAATTAGGTCATAATGACAGCCGTGATCATAGTATCTTGTCCCTAGAAGGAACAGGATTGGGGATCCATGCTAGAAAAGTAAAATTTTTGTCAAGTAAAATTTCTTAATATTCAGTAATTTGGGGACATAAAATTATATTTTTCTTGGCTCTAAAGCATTAATTCTTTTTGTAGAATTAAACTATTACATATTGTCTTTATGGTCAAAGGAAATTTTCATTTTTACTTAATATTTTTGATGAATCAAAAGTCATGAGTCCTTGATTTGGTTTAATCAAGAAGAAATGTTTTATGTTTATTATTATTTTTTTAATTTTTTGTTTTAACTACCCTGAGTTTTTTCATATAAATGTACTAAATAAGTAAGCTTCACTTTTACTTCCTCCTCTTGGGCTTCAACAAAGAAATGTTCAAGTTTTGTACTGTAGTACCTCCATGATTATGATAAAATATACCTGGAGCAGAAGGGTGATGGGAATTATAGATCAAATTTATTTCCTTCACTTAATTTTTTTCTATTCCTTGGTCTCATCTGCTAGGAGGCAAGTGACTCTGGAGATAGCATCACATAGGCAGGCCCCAAAAGAAAGATTCTATTAATAGACTCAAACCTGCTAACAGTTTAGAGTGAGGAGAAACTCAATCTGGGATGTAAGTAATCCATTCCATAGTCCCACTATATTCATTGCTTGAAGGTTAGAGCAAATAAAAATTTTGTGTTATGTATATTCATATTATGAACCCATCCATAGACAATAGCAATTGTGAAGTTTGTTTCCTAAGCAGATATATTAAGATCAGAGATTCTGTATATTTGAATAACATTCTGCACAAGACTACACATGGTTGATACTGCCTTGCTGTCTTAACTAGAAAAGTGTTCCTATAGCTTGAATAAGAATATTACACATATATATATATATTTATTTTTATGTGGAAGGCCTAATATGTCCCAGCAATGGACATGCAAGTGTTGTTATATGTACAAAAAGATAATCTCACTCATAGTGAGAGAAATGACAGTTACAGCCAATCTGGGATCCTATTTTTTTATATATAAGACTAGTGATATCAAAACATTTAATAGCATTATGTTAAACATGGAGGGAATACAAATTGTTACAACTTATATGGAATGTAATCTCACAATAGTTATCAAAATGACAGTGCATTTGTACTATGGCCCACATTTCCATTTCTAGGAATTTATTTTACAGATGTACATGTACTATGTAAAATGATGTATATAGAATATTCATTGAAACATTATAATTGTAATGGCAAAGACCAAAAGCAACTTAAATGTCAATCAATATGAAAGAAATTAAATATAGAAAGGTACATTTATACAATAAAACAATGAACAGTCATTTAAAAATATCAGAGAAGCTTTTTATGTATTGAATTGGAATGGATACATATGGTATTAAAGTAAGGTGCTGAACAGTGTGTGTAATATACCACTATTTATGCAAAAAAGGTGAGAATAATGAGTGTTTGCCCATATAACGTAAGTATAGTGTTAAGTATAATAAACCTCTGGTGGAATACATGAGAAACTGATAAGGCTGGCATCCGTGAGGAAAAGTAAATGAGTGGCTGGGGAACAAATAGGGATAGAAGGAAGAATTTTCATTATCTATTCTTTCATTTGTTTTGAATTTTGCAATTTATGAATAAATTACCTACTCAAAAATTAAACACAGGAAAATAAAGAAAAGAATATATTTTCCTCATCGGTGATCTCATTTAGTTAAGGTTTAAAATATCATCCTCATATTAGACACAATTCCAGATCCAGAACAATTATAGTTGGCACAAACTCACTTAGCTTCCAGACATCCACAATGAATATACAGGAACTATCTGTCTTCGTATTCAACAAACTGGTGATTCAAGGGCTAGTCAGTTGGATGACTTACTCAGTTCCTCTCACTCTCAAACCCCTTTCTTGCTTTCAATCCCTTCTTCTGGGTCATGGTGCAGTTTCCTATTTATAATTGTGATGGGGTGGGGACAATTCCAGAAGTTTCATTTCATGTCCTATCATCAACACTGCTTGGTATCCACATTTCAAATTCAAGCCACAGCTCCTCCTTTCTGCCATATTATTCAAATACACACTAAGGGTGAGGTAAATCCACCCCAGAGGATATCTTTTGTCTTTTGTATATAACATCAAAAAATATATCACAATTCATAAACTGAATCCTTGCTTGTCCAACTCTGTTCTTGGGCCCAAAAGCCCTTCTTATGACCATGGAATTAGTGCCTCCTCTGAATCTACATCTGAAAGCCCCTAAGATGATTATATTTACATATTTTCCCCAAAATACCTGGGCTTGGGCATAAGACCATCTTTCTGGAAAAATTTGATATTGTATAAGGAGCGAACACACATATTTATTCTTCTCCTTGGACTGGGATATTTATCCTTCCCCTTATACCAATGAGTCCAGAGACAATAAACTGAAATTCATTTTCCTTAGCATTATCACTTAAAGTTGTAAGAGAATACTAATACAGTCAATTATTAAATTGCTTTTCTCTTTGCTAGTTATACACACATGTAGTATAGAAAAATATACAATGAAAAGCTTTAATTCAGGCACAGGAAGCACATTTTTAACCCATACCAGGTACACAAGAATTCTGTGGATTTTCTCTTTATTTTAATATGGATAGGATACTTTCAAATTCTGCTCACTTAAAAACTTCCATAGACTTATTCCAATGGAATGAGAAGGAAGAATCCTATTCTTGCCTGACTGATTCCTGCAGCCAACATCACTTGTAAACCTCTGACAGGATTGCTAGTTCACTAAAGCACAGTGCATTTGTTTCACGTGCTGCTATTCCACATGTGAGCTTTGCCTGCGAATTGGCTGCTCAGTGTGTGGGGAAGGTCAGCTTGGATATTGCTGTTCTGTTTTTTTTAAGTTCCAGGATACATTTGCAGAATGTGCGGATTTGTTACATAGGTATGGATGTGCCACGGTGGTTTGCTGCACCTATCAACCCATCATCTAGGTTTTAAGCCCTGCATGCATTAGATATTTGTCCTAATGCTCTCCCTCCCCTTTCCCCGGACCCCCAGACAGGCCCCAGTTTGTGATATTCCCCTTCCTTTGTCCACGTGTTCTCGTTGTTCAACTCCCACTAATGAGTGAGAACATGCAGTGTTTGGTTTTCTGTTCCTGTGTTAGTTTGCTGAGAATGATGACTTCCAGCTTCATCGGATATTGCTGTTCTTTATGCATGCAGTTGACCCCTTGTTCTTAGAGACAAACGCATTTTCAAGTTTCCAATAGTTTTTTTTTCCTTATTAAACTCACTTACTGGAGTTACAATTTCCCGCATACTTGTCTTGTTTTAGTTAGTGTATTCTTTAGAAGCCTTCCCTATTATCTTGGGGTATGCACTATCATTGAAGTTAATAATCCTGCAGCCTCAGAAACATCTTTCACCTATGTGGACAGAGGGAGGAGAGAAACCTAGAAGAGATCTGCTTTGCTGCCCACTCATTCCCTTGCCCTCCCTATCACAATGGTCCTTTGAGATAACTGCTGCCATTTAGTCACATTCCTTCACAGTTCTATGAGTCTTTTCTCTCATTAAGTCTTCTGCTTACAACTTTATGTTTATATTTTTAGTCCTTAACCACGGCTTGCCTTCCTGTTCAATTTCAGCCAGTTTGATCTTGGCTGTAATTAAATGAAAGACAAGTACACAGGAGGATGTATCCTGATCCCACCAGTCTCTTGAGGGATAGCTGTGGTAGGAAATCCAAACATAAATTGTGAAAATCCATAAAGTTTTCAGTACAATCATGTCAATTTTATTGTTCTTTCTTTCTTTCTTTTTTTTTTTTTTTTTTTTTGAGACAGTCAAACTTTTTCTCCCAGGCTGGAGTGCAGTGGAATGGTCATGGCTCACTGCAGCCTTAACCTCCCAGACTCAAGTGAGCCTTCTACCTCAGCCTCCTGAGTAGTGAGTAGCTAAGATCACAGGTGCATGCCATCATGTCCTGCTAATTTTGTTGTTATTGTTGAGACAGGCGTCTTACAATTTTGCCTATGCTGGTCTCAAACTCCTGAGCTCAAGCCTCCTGCCTTGACCTCCCAACGTGCTGGGATTACAGGCATGAGCCACTGTGCCCAGCCAATCATGCCAAGTTTGTTTCTTTCCCCAGATATTAGGTTGAGGTCCCTGAGTTTGGGAATATTTTGAAATATATCTTTATTCCTAGCATCTACCCCAGTGCTTGACACATAGCAGGGACAAATACAGAGGAATGTATTTGTTTCCTTTGTTCTCTCTATTCATGTACTTGTTAGGCCAACATGATTTCCTCTTCAGAAATCAGGTTGTCTTAGGTTGGAAAGTGTAATGTGTGCAGTGGCCCAGCCTCTGAAACGGCTCCTCAGCTGTAATTTCCATAGTTTCTTGTAGGACTCTTCTCACTTTCAAGGTCTTGTTGGCAAACTCTCATTCTCCAGTATCATTGTACTTATAAAGAAAGGTTTTTGCATTTTGGCTAAGAGTTCACCAATTTCATCCTTGGGTTAATTTAAAATTTTCAGTAGCTACCATCTGGTCTCATGGATCTAACTACATTTAGTTAGCTTATAATTTTCAGAATGCCTAAATATATGCCAAAGTTTGCTCAAGTGCATTCAACCTGTACACTTCAAAAGTCAATTTGGAAGTACGAAAACATTTAATAACTTTCTCTTTAAAAATATTGACAGATAATTTATTTATTCTCTCTGCTATCTGTTCTTTTTCTTTAATATGACCTGTTTAATCATGATCATCAAAGTGATTGTTTTCTGTATTTAAAGAAATCCTTTTTATATGAGGAAGAAAGGCCTTGTCATCTTCATTTCACATTTATACCATGCCTGCTATATCCTTTTTCTTTTTTCTTTCTTTCTTTTCTTTTTTTTTTTTTTTTTTTTGAGACAGAGTCTTGCTCTGTTGCCTAGGCTGGAGTGCAGTGGCATACTCTGACTCACTGTTACCTCTGCCTCCTGGGCTCAAGCAATCCTCCCACCTCAGCCTCCTGAGTACCTGGGACTGCAGAGGAGCACCACTACACCTGGCTAATTTTTGTATTTTTTGTAGAGATGGGGTTTTGCCCTGTTGCCTAGGCTGGTCTTAAACTTCTGGGCTCAAGGAATCCACCTGCCTCAGCCTCCTAAAGTTCTGAGATTATAGGTATGAGCCACTGTGCCCAGACTACCTGCTACTTTCTAATGTGCTAAAATTATTTTTACTTTGCCTATATTGATATTTTTTGGAAAAAAAGGGAATATTTTCAGGATAATTCATTTTAATTTTCCAGCTAAGGATGCCAGGTTTTTCTTGTTTAAATATCATATCTAATAATCTTGATAATGTATTTAATCTCAAGGTTCTAATCAGGTATCTTGAGGAACTTTCCAGAATCTGTGTAAATTAATGGATTTTATATAGTTTCCATAAAAATTTCCAAACTTTGTTTCCTCATTCATTGAAAAATATCTATTTATAGGAAGATGTATTGCTATAGTATAATGGATTTCAGCAAGACTTGTAACAAGATGTTTGATGGTATAAATACTCTCAAATAGAGCAGCATTGGGATAGACAATTACATAGGTGGATAACTTTGAGGAGCTGGTAAAAAAAAATCCCTAAGTGCTTTGAACATAGCATGCATGAAATAATTGAAGGATTGAGTCATCTTTAAGGAAGGAATCTGGAGTCAGGACAAAGGGCTCTGCAACTAACATTGTACTAATTTAACAAGAGTTCAGGTAACTAACATTATCTTGAGTCTCAAAAATAGTAGCATAAAAATAAAAAGAATCAGACTGTGTTCTTATCATATCTGCAGAGTACTCTTCCTTCTGGATCCCAGTATATGCATTTTTTTAATTTAGGAAGAATGCTGTCAAAGTATAGCATATTAGGGTACGTATTACTAAATTACAACTACTTTAAAAACAAAATGAAGTGACCAAAGTGGGAACATGGACAATAACTTGAAATATTTGTGTGACATCACATGACATAGGGATTCATCTAACTTAACTCTGGAAAAAATACGTCGGGTTGATAATTAGAATTTAAGAGGCTGCCAGGTTCAGTTTCACACAAAAAGTGTTTTAAAGATTATTCTAACAAAATAGTGATTTAGCCTTGTTAGACAATAAGCTTCCTGCCATTAGACCTATTAAAGCAGACACTGAATAAAACTTGTCAGAAATTCCATCCGGTTGGAAGTTAAGATAAATTTATAATTTTCCCCTCCAAATTAAAGACAGCATGATTTTGACACTTCCAGGTTGATTAATTCCATTTTCCACTACTAAGGAGGTAAGGCTGATCTGAAGTGCTACACTCACTTTCAAAATTCGTTCACAGGAACTCCCCATACTTACCTGACACAGCAGTACCCATCACAGAGATGGCTGGGAGCTAATACTCCCTGGACTCTCATCTTCAGAGGAAATGTTAAGGAACGTGGCACACCCACAAGGGCCTGAACCTGATCCTGAACCTGTGAGAAGGCTGCTGGTTGCCTTCTTTCTTAATCAGCAGATGAAAACATCTACTGCTGGAGGACCATGTTTTACAACTGATATTTCTAGGGAAGCTGAGGCAGACACTTTGGTTCGCTGACCCACCTCCATTTTCAACACTCTGCTCTGCCACTGCCCTCTGGGTTGTCATGAAACAGAAGCAGAGTCTTGTGCTAAGGTTCCTGGGAAAGCCTTTGCTTTCCTGATGCAGGATTGCTACTTCCTCCTTCTAAACAACTTAGTCATGAAAGCTGCTGATGGAGCTGCAGTGGCTAATGTAGGGCCAGCCATGAGCAAAAGCCACTGGGGAACTGCAAAGACATCAGCACTGACAACAACTGCCTTACAAATGCTCATTGCCCATTCGTTTAATCATCTCTGCTCAGACATTCCTGTTGCCAGCGGCTGAAAACATTTCTGACAGAGAGTGATCCTTCATGCTTTCCCCCTTTGGGAATGTAATACTGCTAGTCATATGACTGTTTAAGCATCCTATACAACTAGTTCCTTAAAGCCATCCTCATTTGTAGCTGAGAGGTCTGAGGAACATATTGAACGTTTACAGGAATCATAGAATCTTAGTGGTCAGAAAGAATCTTCAGAGCTCATCAAGTTTTTTTTTTTAAATCTCAGAAGTATAGAAACTGTCTTCTATTAAGAACCCAAATAAATGTTGTCTTAGTCCATTTGGGCTATTATGGCAGAATATCACAAACTGAGTAGCTTCTAAACAACAGAAACTTATTTCTCACCCTTCTGGAGGCTGGGAAGTCCATGGTGATCAAGGCAACAGAAAATTCAGTGTCTATTAAGGACCCACTTTTTGGTTTATAGACATAGACTCTGTCCTCATATGGTGTAAGAAGTAAGGGAGCTCTCTAGGTTCCTTTATAAGGGCACTAACCCCACTCATGAGGCCCCTGCCTTCATGACCTAATCCCCTCTAAAGGTCCCATCTCCTAACATCAGCACTTTGAGGCTTAGAATTTCAACGTGAATTTTGGGGGGACACAAACTTTCAGATTACAGCAAATGGTCATTCATTTATTCATACAGTAATTCACAAAACATTGATTGGCTACTAGATGGAATGCTTTCATTAAAGGATCTCAATACCTTATCAAGGTAGTTTTTGAATAGCTCTGATTGATAAAAATTATTTTATAAGCCAAAACATTTTGATTTTATATGGAATATCATTTTTTAAAAATTATATCTTGGTTGTATAGGGTGTATAATTTCTAAAATAGCTATTACTGTAATTTACAGAAAAAATAACTTATCACATTGGAAACAGTTCACAGAGTTTACTAGCTATGTGAATTTGGGGAAGTTATTGAGATCGGCTTTTCTCTGTTTGCTCCCCTGACCTCCCTCACCCTCTGTCCACTCTTTATACTAAATTTTCATTGTGCGTCAACTAGACTCCCTTGGCTAGTGTCACTGGGGAGCATTGGTTAGCAGAGGCATCTGCTGGAGATTGGAGGATGGGAGGAGAGGGAGAAGAGAGGTGAGAGTATTGCTACTGCAGTAGACTTCCTTATTCTCTGTTGGTTCTGCCAGTGTCTTCTTCCCTCTGCAGCCTTCTTTAGGATGCTGTTTCTTCTCTCAGACTTTCCTGTGGCTCTAGTAACATCCATCTCTGCCCTTTCTTCTTTGGGCCAGGACTGGATATATGGTAGTTGCTCCCTGTGGCTGAACATTCTGGTTGATATTATTGTATTTCCTTTTCATGTTACACTTCCCCTTATAAGTTTCCTTTTTCCTAATTTCTACCCTTAAAAATTGTCACTTTTGAACATATCATCTGTTTCATATTGGGTCCCCAGTTGCTGCATTATTAAATCTCTGTGTCTCAGTTTACTCATGTACAGGAGGATACTAATAGCTACATCAAAGAGATCCTGTGAAACATTAAATGAGATTAGCTCTGAAATACTGCATGATGTCTGACACATAGTCAGTGTTCCATAAACGTAGGACTGACTATATTAATATTAATCAGCATAGTAAAGAGAGAATCAAGAGCATTCTTGCCATTTGTATATACTGGCAGAAACTATTTAAACGTAAATATAACCTAACACATAGGAGTAGTGAGAACATACAGTAGTATTAATGGTTGCAAGTGTAAGAAGAAGCATTGCTTCTCTTAAGATTCTTACTTTCCCCTACCAAGCCCATCTATCTTTTTCTCCCTGGGTGTCTGCTCATTCAAGGATGAGTAATAGGTAATGCTTCACTAGCTGAAAGCAGTGCCACCTTCATTTGTTTTATCACCAATATAATTACCTGACTACTAAATGCAATTTAAAGCACGTAGCACTATATGAATTGTATATATATATATATATATATATATATATATATATACGCCTTTTCTTGATATTTGAAAAGCTCCTTATACACATTCTTCCAATGTGTAAATTCTTCTCTTAGAATTTGCACATACCGCTTTGTATCACTTATGAAATTTTTCATAGTTAGTTGCTTTCCTATTGCTCTTCTCTCTGTAACTTTTTTACCCACATCACTTTTAGATTGCCCTTCACATACTAGGCACTCAGTAAATGCTTGCTGAATGAATTGCACATATAACAAGTTAGCAGGGGCTATTGGTTTTATTTAGGATCCAGAGTAAGACACAGATGGCTTGGCAGATGGCATGTGAGGTCATGCAATGACCTCCCAGGGAGCCTGAAATTATTCACCAAAAGCCATTGCGTCACCACTGTGACCAGCTTGAGCACTCCTGTGAATCTGAGCAGACACATTAGCTAGCAATAGAATGATTAATAAGGGAGAATTCTACATCGGACCCCCTGCTGGCAAAAGACAATATACAGAACTGAGAGAAGTAATTGCCTGAGGACACCAGCATAGATCAATGAGAGACATATCTTAAGTTGAACCATGATCAGGGTCAAACACACAAAAAGTGATGTAGCATTTTTTTTTCTTTTAACTGAGATCTTTTGGAGTTACATGTTGAACATGCTAAAGGAATGGACAAACAAGAAAAGGTGGTTATGATGGATTTAAAGTCATGGTTGAAAATATACCAGCAAATAAATCCAAGGTCTAATGAGAATTTCTTCACTGAGATCACATTGATTTATATTTACTGCAGTCATTATTCAGAAGATATGCAGCAACTCAAGTGATGTAGCTACTTCATACTTCCTGACTTATCTGTCATGGTGCAAAGGAAATACATTTGTAGTTTTAACCTTCAAACCTTTATTTCCAATGCAAAGAAAACTTCAATATTGAATGCCTTGCAGTGCATGAAACGTGACATATTTCTTTGTGTTGAACTGCTATGTCACTGCCTAAAATGCTCTCCTCTTCTCTTTGTCTATCTAAATCCTCAATGAGAAGTCTTCCGGGGCTACACTAAGACCAGCATAATTGTTCCTTCTATGTACTTCTATGAAAATACCTTTGCACAATAGATTTTGTCAGCAGCCTGAATAAATAACATCATCTGGAAACTCACGTATAGCTGGCTAAATTATTTTAATATATTCTAGTCAATATGTGGTTTCTCTAGTCTTTCATTATTTTTCTTCCAGTACCCATGGCAGTACTGGAGGTGTTAAGGGTTACTTGGCTCTATATCACTCTTCCTATTTCCAGTGTGGTATATACCTTCTGGTGGATGCTTTGATGTACTGTACAGAACATGAAATGAAGAACTTACTCACCTAGTTTCTTGTAGTAATGGCAGGCAGCATCAGCTGTCAACCCCCTTTGGAGGTGGCCTCAGCTGAAGACAGCACACTTACCAAGTTGGGTGGGGAGACAGTTTTTCTCCCCAGCTGAGACTGCTGTGAAGGGCTGTTCTTTCTTTGGGACTTCCCATGGAGATGGCGGAGGCTTTAACTGAGGCCGCAGTGTTGCTCCATTTTTAACTCTGCCCAATCTGCTTTCTTCCTGCAGGTAGTGACTCCAAGAGCACTCCCTAAACCTCCTGCAGGCTAATTTCTGTCTGAGAATCTGCTTCTCAGGGACCCCAATTCATGAGAGGTGGTGGCAGTAGTGGCCCAAAAGAGCACACACAGGAAAAGCATTTGAAGCCGGATCACACAGCTGCCTGTCAGGCAGTAAGGATCCCATCACCGGTGTTAGGTGCAGCATAGAGATCCCCTGGCACAAGATAAGAAACCATATAAACTGCAGAGAAGAGGGATGGCGGACAGGTAGAAGGGAATGCACTGGATGGTATCCAGTATTTGAGCAATATGGGAAAGATAGTAACTGTAAGGAGGATAGAGTTGGGTGGCTCTTATTAAGCTTGATTGATGCTGTGGAAAAATACCACAAAAAGATTAATTACAGCCTTCATTCAAAAGCTAAGCTTGAAATCTCTTTTATAGTATAAAAGAGACTCATCTGCTGCAGCAGGAGGGCAGAGAAACTGAGGACCAGGCTCAGGACCAAAGAACAGCTAAACCCCCCAAAATGTCTAAATCCTATCATGGCAAATCTGCTGTGCCAAGATCAGGGCTCTGATTGATATAAACTGGAAACTTGACCCACAGGATGGGGTTGGTGCCCTAGAAATCCTGAATTCCTAGATCCTCTTGAGTCCTCTGAACTTTCAAAAAGGGTTACTTTATTCCTAACTAAAGAGTAGGTACCTCCTTCCATTTGAAAATGATGCAGTGGCCTCTCCCTCCCACGGCAGTATGTGTTCACTCATTTCCCTAGGATCAACTCCCTTCTGTCTACTAGGGCAACAACTAGGGCTGAGTTATAACCTCATCTAGTAATATGCTGGGCCTGACAAGTAAGGAAAGATCCTGCTGTCATATGTCTGGAGGAGCTGGGAGGTACATATGGTCTAGGACCTGGGGGTGCTTGATCAGGTTGGGCATGACATAATGGTTGGATAGAGGAGAGTATATTTAAATCTTGCTTAGGATATGTGACTTAACACCCTTAGAAAGACTTAGGGAGATGGTGAGGATAAGCAGAAAGTGATAGATGACACATGAGGAATAAATGCCAGAATTTTCCATGATGTATAGTGTAAAAAGAGATTAAAAGGCTCAGAGATGGTTTGTTCTCACTCATAGGCAGGTGTTGAACAATGAGAACACATGGACACAGGGAGGGGAGCATCACACACTGGGGTCTGTTGGGGAACTAGGGGAGGGAGAGTGGGGGATGGGGAGTTGGGGAGGGATAACATGGGGAGAAATACCAGATATAGGTGATGGGGGGTAAGGCAGCAAACCACATTGCCATGTATGTACCTATGCAACAATCTTGCGTGTTCTTCACATGTACCCCAAAACCTAAAATGCAATAAAATATATATTTAAAAAAAGGCTCAGAGATGTGGACATGGTAGGATGAATGTACTAGGAATATATTACTAGAAGTTCCTCAAGTGACTATGTTCCATAGAAAAGCCCAGAGGATACATCACTCACCAAAGCAATGGAGAATGTACTGGTGCAAGGGGCATCAGCATCAGTACAACGTTCAAGGTGGCCACCCTCTGTAGGCTAGGGCTAATGGTGAGTCTTGCCAGTACAAAACTGGCTCCCTATTGCAATGGGGATGCAAAGACCCTTGAGACAAAAGAGTCCATTGGCAGCACTTGATAAAAAGTCTGGAAGACACATTTTAATGAATGGCAAATTTGGAAAGGGGGCAAGGTGTGGCCTGACTCTCAGAGCGTTATGAAAATGGCTGACAGAACATGGTGTCCTTAGTAAAATGGTAAATAGTAAAAGCACTACTAAAACTGTGTAATTAAAAGAAATCACAAATGAGCGACTGAGCAGTTGAGGGAAGTTGCCCTCCACAAAAGTTACAATCTCATGAGCAGATCTGAGCTAGTGTTAGACCTGGGATCTACTGACTGAATGAAAGGCCTGACCCCAGGAGGAAGGACCCTGAAACACCGCAGCAAGTGCACATGTTGTGATGCCCTCAGGTTTTCCCTAGTCCATAGCTTTAAGCCACCAAGTTTTGGAATGGGTGGTTACACTACAGTAGGTAACAGATGCAGCTATCCCAATCATTTTGTGCCTGAGCCCACCAAGCAAACACTGGGGCAACTGAGGAAGGATTCAGAGTGATTCCTCTTTCTCCTGATTTCCACAGTGTAGGCCTTTGGTGAGAATTCATGTGATGAACACCCATCTTCATAGGCTGGATGTGCTCATAACTTTTTTCCAAACTTTGTTTGTCACAAATCCTCTCTCTTTCCCTGCCCCCATCCCCCAAATTCCTGACCATCAAGCCAAACCATTAGATCTTCACAAATTGGTATGGATCTTGATTTTAGGCTACCTCTTTTGAGGCAAAGAGGACAGTGACATCTACTGCCTAAGGTTTTGCCTACTGATTAGACTTTCTTTATCCACTGCCTTTTAAGTCAGAGGATGTGACTCTGCAGTGGTCCACTTCCAGCTGATACCAGCATACTGAGCAGAGTCATTTGTAAACCACATAGCTATGGGTGGAGGAGGAGGTGATGTGTCAGGACATGGATCCATGCTGTAGACATGGATTTGAGGTTTGAGTGTCTCATTTGCCCTTTCAGCTGTCAAGTGCTATTAAAAGCCCTCATCTTATCTTGCCCTGAAGCCATTCAATACCTTATGCCTTTCATTTGGCCTTGGTGACATGAATTCCCAAACTATTGCCTTTGGTGGTAGTTCATTCATTTCAAAGGAACTTGGTTGATAATTTCATTAGCTGTTTTGTCATGGTAGGCCATGGGCTACCAGTTTCCTATTCCTTAGATATTCCCTAACCCTCAGATTTCCTGGAGGTTGTGTGCTACACCCACTCCTGGTACCATTTTTTATAAAGTCAGAGTTTTTCCTTACCAGTAACAGAAGCTGACTTTGGCTTAATTAAGCTGAAAAATAATATACTGAACAGATATTGGGTAACTTGAAGAATTTTGGCAAAGATAAGGAAGCACCTGGAGAATGGGCAAATTTAAAAGGTAACTGCACAACCAAAATAGAAAAGCAAAACAGACAAACAAAATTAGTTCTGAGAAGCAGTCCAGTGAGATGACTAGAAATGCTGCCACCAGACATGAATGCTGCAGCTTGCATCCATGCTATCATGGGCTCTGCCTGTCACCATGGCAACACTGCCAATCCTGCTTCTGGACACTGGATGTTGCTGCTGCTGCTTTTGCAACAGAAATAACTCCCCAGAGTCACTGCTTTTTTATGTTACTAGCTCCAGACTTCAGATCCATGATTTGGTTAACTGAACCTAGATCCACATCTGCACAGTAGCTGTCTCAGGGGCTTAGAAAACAGTAAACTGGCCTTTGTGGGCTTTTTTAGTGAAAGATGTACTCTGATTCCTACTAAAACTCAAGTTCAGAAAATTTCCCAAACATAGAAAAGAGGTTCAGATGTTAGACAAGGAAGAAAAAAAGAAAGATGTCCTCTGCATAAGATCCCTCTGAGCTTTTTATCCCTGGCCTGGTTTCCCTACTGCATTGTATTATACATTCATCTTCTTCAAGAATCCATTTGTGTTGTAAGATTTGAAATAATATACTTCCTAAACTTGAACATGTTATCATGCAGCCTGAACTCCTAACATGTTCTGAAGAATAATAAAGCTGAATAAATAAAAAATTACATTTTCTTTTCAGGTGAAGACGTTTGTACATGGGAACTCCAAGTTGAAGGAAAACACATTTGCTTTGAGTATGAGAGTTATGTAAGATTCAGTAACTAACGTCCAAAGTCAGTTCTACAGAGTTAGAAATGGGCACTGTGTTGTCTAAATGAAAATGAGTCATGAAAAAGACTCATGTCAGAGCCATTAAAAATGAAGTTAACAAATTTAGATTAATAAAACTCTGGGAATATTTTTAAGATATCAGAATCTGAACTTAAGGTCTCTCATAAAAGAGTCAGTCATAATGAATGAAAAGATAATTTTACTTTTTCTGAGACAACTTCAACTGAGATGCTTAAATGTAATTTGGCCTATGACCTCCTTTTCATGTACAGATCTTACTAAATGTGGAGAAGAGGTGAGAACTCGAATACACACTTTACGAAAGACAGGAAAGGCAGGTCATAGTACATGCCGCTGATGGCATGGGTGGCTAATAGAAAGGTGCCATAGATGTATCTAAAAATTAATCCTTGTCTTACCACTCTACTTAAGTTGCTGGGTCAACAGAAGCTGTAGTCAGGAAATTTTCTTGAGTGGACATACAAAATGGGCAGTGGAGTGTTAGCCAAATCTGAAAAGGTCATGGTGCATTTCAGAATCTTTGTAAGAATTGTGTAATAAGTCTGAAGCATAGGTTCTTTTTTTTTTTTTTTTTCAGACAGCGTCTTGCTCTGTCGCCAGGCACCAGGCTGGAGTGCAGTGGCGCGATCTCCACTCACTGCAACCTCCGCCTCCTGGGTTCAAGCAATTCTCCTGCCTCAGTTTCCTGAGTAGCTGGGACTACAGGCACATGCCACCATGCCCAGCTAATTTTTGTATTTTTTTTTAGTAGTGGTGGGGTTTCACCATGTTGGCCAGGATGGTCTCGATCTCTTAACCTTGTGATCCGCCCGCCTCAGCCTCCCAAAGTGCTGGGATTACAGATGTCAGCCATGGCGCCCGGCCTGAAATGTAGGTTCTAATACCAAAAAGAAATTATGCAGGTGGATCATTGATGTGCATGACAGTAGACTTTCAGAAATCAGAGAGTCTCTATGATTATTTCCCAAGGCCTACTCACGCAGCCCTTACTAAGACATCACCCTGGTATGTTTTCAGGTTCATATATTGTCCATTCTGAGATTCTCCCTCTTATCTATCATCTAGTCTATTTTTTATTAAAGAGAAATTAAACCACAAACAGAAAGAGACAGAGGAATATATGTAACTTTTAGGTACCATTTTTCAACTTCAATAACAATCAATGTGTGGTCACTTCTACCCGTCCCATGTTATTTTGAATTGAATGCCTGATGATATAATTGGATCTGAAAATATTTTAGTCAATATCTCTAAAGGTTGATGTTTTAAAAAACAACCACAATACCATTATCACAAATAGAATTAACATTTTTTTAGTATCATCAATTATCCAATTGGTATTCTAATTTCCGATGATCTCATTTATCTTATAAATATGAGTGTAATTTGTTTTCAAAAAGTAGAATAAAAAATTCAGACAAGATATGTGCATTTTGAGTGGTTGCTGTTTCTTTAATCTTTCTCCATTGGTAAGTTCTTCCTTTATCTCCATCCTTCTTCTCCCCCTCCTTGAAACTTATTTGGGGAAGAAACCAGGTCATTTGGCCCAAAGTGTTTCCCACAGTCTGGAGTTGCGAATTTTTGAGAACAAAATATAGTAGTGTGTGACATGTGAGTGTACACAGTCTTGTGCTCCTGGACCCTAAGATTAATCAGTGCCGTAATAGCAAAGTGAAAATGGGTAAAATGTCCTTCTCATCACACAGTCATGCTTACCCCAGCAGGGTTTGACAGTAGAGAGTGTGACAAGAACATGACTAAGTGTGTTTGGATGGAATATTAATTTTGTTGTATTTCTTAGAAGCTTGACATAATGGTTAGCAGCTGGATAGGAAAGAAACCTAGTAGAGAAGAGGAGGGACCGCCTCTTACAATTCAGTTGTTAAGAGAACTTTTAAGGAGAGTGTCCAAGTGAAAACAAGTGAAAATAAAGGAAGAACTTTTTTTTTTTTTTCTGAAACAGAGTCTCACTCTGTCACCCAGGCTGGATTGCAGTGGTGCCATCTTGGCTCACTGTAACCTCCGCCTCCTGGATTCAATCAATTCTCCTGCCTCAGCCTCCTGAGTAGCTGGGATTACAGGCATGCACCACCACACTGGCTAATTTTGTATTTTTAGTAGAGATGGGGTTTCTGCATGTTAGGCTGGTCTCAAACTCCTGACCTTGCGATCCATCCTCTTTGGCCTCCCAAAGTGCTGGGATTATAGGTATGAGTCACCATGCCTGACTTGGAAGAAAGCTTTTACAAACAGACTTGATCACGCAGGTCTCTAGATTTCAGGCACAAAATTTAACATTCTCCCATTCATTCCTTCACAAATATCACAAACACACTGCCTTACTACTTCCCCTCTAGCTGTGCTCAGTTTTGTTTGCATAGATAAACTACAGACTCTTTCTGCTGTAAGCTGGGAAAATATTTGCATGCATCTAATTATTCTATATGTATAGCATTCATTACCTCTTTGGTCTTGAGTGAATCATATTCTGTATTGAGACAGAGTTCTATTTTCTATCCCTACTACAGTATTCAGGCATGTATCAAATAAAATCATTCCTCCAACATTTCTTTTCTTCTGGTACAGGTTTTCCCTGGATCTATTCACCCATTTTGAGTCCTTAAAATATAGTTTTTACATTGATGATATTTGTATTAGCACACATAGCCCAAGTTTCCTATCATCAAGCCTTAAAATCCTGAAAACTAATTATTGATATGGGATCCAAATGTTCTTGCTGAATTCACTTCTTGTCCACTGGGATTCTCATGGTGTGAAGACATTTTTTCTATTTAATAGAGAAGCCTTTGTTTTCTCTATCTTGTGTCCTTAATTTATGCCATTTTAAACTCTTCATGAAAGTTTTCCAGGTCACTACCAGTTGGGCCTATCATGCTATGTTAATGTATCTACCTGAATATCTCACAGTTCTCATATTCTTCATCTCCAAAATGGATCTTCTCATCTTTGCCCTCTATTCATCTCTTCTTACATAGCGTATGATACATTTATTGACTTGTTTATTCTACCAAGCTTAGTGGTTGGTACTTTGAGGAATGAAATAATGCATGCCATAGTTCTCTTTTATTTTTTTTATTTATTTTTATTTTTATTTTGAGATGGACTTTCAATCTGTTGCCAGGCTGGAGTGCAGTGGTGCAATCTCAGCTCACTGCATTCTCTGCCTCCTGGATTCAAGAGATTCTCCTGCCTTGGCCTCCCAAGTAGCTGGTATTATAGACATGCACAACCACACCCAACTATTTTTTTTTTTTAATTTTTATTTTCAGTAGAGACCGGGTTTCACCATGTTGGCCAAAATGGTTTTGATCTTTTGACCTTGTGATCCGCCCACCTTGGCCTCTCAAAGTGTTGGGATTACAGGCGTAAGCCACCAAGCACGGCCATAGTTCCCTTTCTTAATATCTTACTCCATGATTTTACCTTCTAATGAAAAAAAAAGAGAGGGAGAAATCAGTGATAATTGTCTTTGTTTTCTAAAATCTCACGTTGTTGGCTATATATTAAGATTGAAAAGGGTATTCACTCTAATTACTGTAGATTTAAGAAAACACTTCTCTTTTTAATTTCCCAGAGGTAAACTTTTCTTTTTAATTTTTAAAAATTTGTTATTTTTAATATTATGGGCACAAGATAGTTGTATATATTTGTGGAGTACTTGTGATGTTTTGATGCAGCTATACAATTTGTAATGATTAAATCAGTGTAATTATAGTATACATTACCTCAAGTATTTGTTATTTCTTTGTTCTAGAAATATTCCAATTCCACTCTTTCAATTATTTAAAAAACATACTTTAAATTGCTGTTAACTATGGAACTATGGTAACCTATTGTGCTACCAAATGCTCGATCTTATTCATGCTATTGCATTATATGTTTGTAGCCTTTAATCATCCCCACTTCATCCCCTTCCCTGCTACTCTTCTCAGCCTCTGGCCTCCATCACTCTACTCCCAGAGATAACTTTACTAAGGAATTGGGGTCCTGCCAAATAAATAAAAGACAAAATAGCACGGTGAAGCAATTGTTTTTTATCAAGATGATAAGCCTGATTGGTGGTGACCTTGAAAGTTTTATTAAGGTTTTAAAGTGACACAATTTTCAATTAGGGACACTAGGCAGAGAAAGTAATGGCTCATCTGTATTAAATTAAAAAAAATGTCTTAACACAAGGAGAATTCAAGTGGACAAAAAATGAGTTCAGAAAGAAGATTTGAATCACATAATTAGCTTTCAGGGACTTAGTCTACTTTCTCATCTGATAAAATCTTTCAGGATGACATGCTGTAGAGGTCAGCATTCTGTTACTTCTGAGTAGGAAAAATTCTTATACTCTAATTTCTTAACAAAGATGACTTGCAGATAGTGCCTAAATTATGATTTCTGTGAAACATTCTTCTAACCATGGGTTAATGGAAATCATAATGTAAATAAAAACAAAATTATGACTAAATAATAAAACAAAGAAGAAGTGAGTGTTCATTATGAAGTCTCCACGGACACAGAGACTTGTCTTTAAGATGAGAAATTTGTAAGGAAAGGTGTCATATTCACAAACTCCTCCTATACAAGGCAAATTTTGATAATTTCTAGAAAATACAAACACAGAGTTATGTGAATTCAAGTAAAGGGAGGTCATATTTAATAGCAGGAACAAGGCAGTATTCATGTAAAAGGGACCACTTGAACTGGGTCTTGAAGATGAGCTGAGCAGGCAGTATTAGTTATTCAGCAACTATATTGAACCTATTTGCTAGATACATACAAAAGTGATCATTGAAATTGTGAGAATGAAATCAAGCAATGCTGACTCCATTTAGAGAGGACTTTGAGGGAGTAATTAGGAGGAGAAAGAAAAGCCAGAAAAGAAGCAAGCAGTGGTTAATTGTTGCACAGGACCAAGGATACACCAACCAGGAAAATAACCATTAAAAAGTAAATTTCACTAAAGGAAAAAGCTAAATTTCAAAGTGTGATCCTTATAGTTGGGGATGCATATAACCATGCATAATGCAACTCTGACAATTACAACTGGAGTCATTAAGTTATTAACTATTATTTTATTTTGACATCTTCAAAAATACAGAAAGAATAGCTTTTGCTATTTATTAAGTGTATTTGATTTGAAACTGTTTACTTAGCAATCTGAGATCTTGAACAAAAATGTCAAAAATTACAGATACACCTTTTCATGGAGCTCTCAGATTGGTTGGACTCATCAGAACCAGTATATGAGGCTAGAGGAATTCTAAAGGGGAAATTAGCAAAGCTAGAACCAGTAATAGAAACATGATAAGACCCAGCCGTTTTATTGGAGGTAGTATTTTACTTATCTACTACTGCCTAAAACAACCTCAAAACTTAATGACTTAAAACAATAATCATTTTGTTATTTTTCATGTGTTTGTGGGTTGCCTAGGCTCACCTAGGTAGTTCTTTTGCTCCACATGAGATCAGCTGGGAATGCTATTATCTTAGGAATCCGTTGGAATGCAATGACCAAAATTTCTTATTCATGTAGCTGAAAGTTAATGCTGGCTTAGATACATGCTCACCTGAATTCTGGAGTACTTACATAGTATAGTCGCTGAATACTGAGATAAAGTGTTCCAGGAGCAAGCACTCTAAGCAAGAAGAAGCAGACTCTTTCATCCTCTTAAAGAATAGACTCAGAACAAGCACAGTGTCATTTACACCACAATCTATTGTTAGGCACTTCCTGGGCCAGCCACAGTCAAGTTCACCTCTCAATGGGGAGAATGATAAAAATTTTGTAGCCGACTTTAATCAACCATAGATAGTGAAAGAAGTAAATTCTAGGAATCAAGAAATATAGCAATGACAAGTGAATCAATTAGTTGAAGAAAGCCAATGCAGAAAGCTACTTTGCTAAATTTTTCAAACTGTTTATACTGAGCATTAGAAATGTCCTGAAATAGCCAAAAATACATTTTAAAAACTCCCTTAGGTGTCATATTAAACCTAAACCAAATTTGGTCAGAAAAGCAAAGGAAGTCTTTACCTAAAGGGACCATTGTATTCAAAAGCAAAACATTAGGCAGAAAATAATTAATAATTTTTTAAAAATTGGTTTCCCCCCCCATCACTAGACGGAGTAAATCCCCAAAACAAAGATTCTCTAGAGAGACTGCATAATAGTTTGTGCCAGTAGACTGGAGTTTGAAACTGTTTCAAAATTTGCTGTCAAAGTGACTTTCATTGAGAAGTGAAAAAGCATATTTCATCTGATTCTTACGTATGTATGTATTTCATTTCTAAGTGTGGGTTAATATTTTCTGCATGAAAGCAAGACATTGCTATGGCAAGAGCAATGAGGAACTCTGCTCAAATGAACTCAAACCACGAATAAGTAGAATGTTCAATGTAGGTGTAGTAATAATGAATCATTAATTATGCCATTTTCTTTTACGTTTTGTGTTTCATCATTAAAAATACTTCTAAGATCAGAAGTCATCTTACATGAGATTTTTTTTTTAAACATGGAAAACTCTAAAATACTGGCTCATTAACATTTTTATTCTTTGAATGTATATTCAAAAGAAATGATCTGTATTCAAACTTCGAACAAGAAAATTCTGAGGCTTTCAAATACCTGGGCTTGGTATGAGTTCATGTAGTGCATCAATTCAGCAGACTACCATAAATTTATCCATAAATTAGGTAAGAAACCAAGCCACTCATTCATTAATTGAAACAAGTCTTTATGTGTGTCTTCTCTACATCATGTGGTAGACTAGCTGTAGGTGTAAAATGGTGGGTGGGTAATAGAGACATGTTTCCTGGCTCCATAGAGCTGCAGACTCTGGGATTCAGGCCATTATATGGATAATAACACTAACAATTATAATTAAAAATTTAATTAAATGGGTCAATTCCAATTTTAGAAGCAATTAAAGAACACTTAAATATTAGTGTATGCTTCTGCTTCCTTTTTAATCCAATCTCATATTTTGAGGGACTTGGAACATTATGTTTGTAGAGACAGTGTTCTCTATAGGATGCCTAGGCAAAATTTCTAAAAAGTTTATCTTTGTTGCATTTGGAATTCTATCACCACTTCCACGTATCCTCTGCAGTATCTAGAGTGCTTAACACCCACTTCCAGTTGTCCAAGCGCATTTGTGTGCCTCCCTGACCCAATGACTCCACTCAATCCCTCTCAAACCTACCGAGATTTTTGTTTCTTTTTGATCACCCACGTATCTTATGATCAGACTCCTAGTCTTTTTGTGCAGTTAATAAGAGATCAGTGTTGGGCATTTCTTCAGATGCTCCAAGTAGACAATTCTGGGATGTGTGTCTCTGGCTCAGGCCTTCCTATTCTCCACTGTAAATCCAACTGGCTATTTCATATCCCCCATTTGGTACTTGAAATCCACCATTTTAAAAGTTAAGCCATTTTAAATGGCTAAGCAAGGATTGTTTTGTTTTGTTTTGTTTTTGTTTGTTTGTTTGTTTTCAGACAGAGTCTTGCTCTGTCTCCCAGGCTGGAGGGCAGTGGCGCAATCTCAGTTCCCTGCAACATAGGCCTCAAGATTCTCCAGCCTCAGGCTCCCGAGTAGCTGGAATTACAGGCGCTCGCCACCAGGCCTGGCTAATTTTTTGTATTTTTAGTAGAAATGGGATTTCACCACGTTGGCCAGGCTGGTCTGAAACTCAGGTAATCCTACCATCTCGGGGTCCCACGGTGCTGGGACTATAGGCATGAGCCACCTCGCCTGTCCTAAAAGCTAAGCAACTTTTCTATCACACTTGCAGCTCCTGCTCAGCTTCTTGTGACCACTCAACAGCTATTCGTTGAATATTACTGTGGTATGTGAGGTGTGGGAAGCTCCGATCAGATCACATTATAACAAACTCTTTACTTGTCTAACTCTCTAATCTGCCCTCTATGTAAACATCACAGATTTTCCAGGTTTTGGTGCAGATTAGAGGAGCACTAATATTTGGTTTTTTTTGGAAAAGAATGAGAAGGGTTTTCTAAGAGAACGATTCCCATCAAGGGTCCTGATATTTATCATCTATTAAATTTTCCCCTTCACCTTCTCTAAGCTTTGCCATTTGCAGTTATCCTCAATTTATCTTTTCAGAATCCAGAGACCTTCCTCAGATTATCTATTTATGTGAGATTGCAATTATTCTGATTGTCAGGTTGTTTCTATTTCTAACACTGTGGGTATTTAGCAGTAACTCCTTGTAAGCAAGAGCATGGAGAAAATGTTTAGCTAGTATGTCGGAAGTGGAGCCTATGTCTCCATCAGACATTCATAAAAATGGCTCTGTGAGACTAGCTTTTAAGATATGTGACTTTGAAGCATCCAGTTGTGTGCAGGTCTATCCAAATAGATGAAAATGTAGCCATACAATATAAGAAAGGACTGGAAGAATGGATGGGTTTTAAGAATGTAATTCTTAACTGGTAAAATATAGAAAAATTGCATGAAGTTGGAGTCAATCACTATTTGGCTTCCAACCTCATGGTTTAAGATAAAAATAAAATGTCAAAATTTTTATTTAAGGAGAAATAAAACATTCAGAAACATTTAGAAGTGAAATTAAAAACATTTTTTTTCTCTTGTTTTGCCAGTTCCATGACTTACCTGTTATGATTGAAGCGGGGAGTACTGATTGTTTCATGAGAACCAAGGCTACTTTTGGTTAATTAGCAAGATATATGTGGAAGAATCTACTGTTTAGATCATTCACTCTGCTTATGACAGTGTTAATTTTCTTAGAACATGCTAAAAAAATCACAGCTGGGTGTGGTGGTGTGCATCTGTAATCCTAGCAACTCAGGAAGTGGAGGCAGGAGAATTGCTTGAGCCCAGGAGTTAGCAACCAGCCTGGGCAGCATAGTGAGACCCCATCTCAAAGCAAACAACTTTAGTATCATAAAGTTTAATCTTTTAATTTTATTAGATTAAGAAAAAAATGAAATTAGGGCTTACGCAATTAGGTGACTTGTTCAAGTTAACCCAGCTTATAGAAGAGGCACATGGTATATTTAAACTAGGCTGGAAGCATCATGAGGTCAGAGAGCATATCTGTTCAATTCACCATTGTCGCTTTAGCAGCTGCCATTTTGACGGACAAAGGATGAAATTTAATACTATATGTTGGGTGAATGAAATAATAAAGAATATATTATTTTATTCTTCATTTTACTTTTCCAAAGCGAATATGTCAATGAAGACTCCTTAACCTCGTGTATGTGGTTAAACATGTGGTCAAGCCTAAGTCCTTGCTACTTATTTCTTACTATACCTAAGGTTGTTGGTTTTATTTATTTATTTATTTTAGCTTAACTGTGGGCTACAAGAAGCATGGCAAGAACAAATTCTATTCAGACACTAAGACCCATATCCAGTGATAAGATAATCCCCATCTATAGGAGAAGAAAAAACTATTCTGTCTGCATCTGGGAACCCAGCAGCATAAAGAACATGAATCACAGGTAGGAAGGGAGTCCTACAGAAAGTGAGTTTGAAGGCATTTTATTTGAGAGTGTGTAGAAAATTATACTGAGGATATTTGGAAACAGTAGGATAACGGGCATAAACACAGGCATCAGTTGGTTATTCAGCTCCTGGGCTATCGGCTGGGGTTGGGGTCAAGATCCTTGCCTCTAAAGAACCAGGGAAGTCCTTGTGACTGTGAAAGAGGAAAGGAAATTGAAATTTTAGCTTACCAAATCTGTACTGTAAGATTTAAACAGGGGTTAAACTACTGAAAAAATAATGAAATTATTGTTCTAGAACAAACTGAATGTGATCAACTAAAATTATAAGTAGGTTAAAGTTTTCACATAAACTGTAGGCTTCTTTAGAACAGTATCGTTTCCCGGCAGCACTTTCAACAGAACATGTTCACAGGAAGAAGCCGAGATGTCACCCTTAGTGTAATATAATACTCAGTAAGTAGGAGCAAATAGAAAATGTGGCAGATTGATGACCAGCATTGCTGTTTCCAGTTTTGTTTTATTCCTCTGATTTATAGTTAAGGTTCCTACTTGGAGACTTAAAAAATTCAAAAATTTCTTATTTCTGTTAAACATAAATTTCCAAGAAAAATTTTAAAAGAATTTTGCCACAAAAATGTTTTGAAAATAAAATTAGCATGTCCCAAAGGAAGTTTTATAGACATATTATAAAATTTAATGATGATGAGATGATGAATTAATTTAAAACTGTTAACAGATTATTATGCAATATAGACAGCAATGGAAATTGGATTGTAGAGTCTTACTAATCCTGACATGAAAATAAGCTCAGGCACATAAACCAAGACCTCAACTGAAGAGCAGCAAGCCATGAAACCCAATAGAGTTTCCATTTTATTTTGTTGGAAATATAGGGTCTTGCAGTAAATCTTTGAACAAAGATGTCTTCAAAATGGATTCATGTAGCGGTAACACAACAAGCTACTAATAACTGCTAATTATTGATGAAGCAGATGGCAGCAGAGGGGTGGGATTACTGAGCTAATAAGATGCCCAGGAAAAAGGCAAAAACTGTAACAGAAATCAAAGATAATTTAGGACCAAATATCAACAGATTTTTCCAAGATTATCTGACTGTTATTACCTGGTAATTTAAGTGACTCAAATAATCTTATTTATCTCCTTGTTTTTCCCCCTCCTCATTGCTGCCATAGTACCAGGTTCACAGTTGTAGTTAGGGGCAAAAGTTTCAGGTTTGCAACATACAGAGAAGTAGAAAGGCAAAGATCTGCCGGCTTGCTTTTTATTCTTGAACCATGTACCTTCACAGAGATCCCATTTTCCTCACCGTGGGGTTAGCTCCATATACAATTCTGAAACTACTTCTCTACATGTTGTGATTTAAGTTTCTACTCTTCACTATTTCAGTGGATAAGAATCACAACAGCCTGTAGTTTGGCCTGCTCTGACATTATCCCCTTTCTGGAACCTAAGCTTTCACTGCCCTCATGAATAAGCGCCAACTTGAACTGCAGTTCTAGAGATACGGTTGTATATGTGTTTGCAGGAAAAAGATTTCAGCTCGAGGAACAGAGTAAAGATCTAATAACAAGCACTGTGATCTAAGGTGGGAATTTGTTTTAAGGTTCTAAGGAATACAATGGTAATCCAATTAGTAAAGCCAGACATAAGGTCTGTCCAAGCAGATTCGCCAGCATATTTTACTTGCCACTGAGTACCCTGAGTATTGACAAGTATCTTCTTTAATATCTTCTGTGTGAGGAATACAGAATAGGGCTGTAAGAGTGGATCAAACTGTCTTAGTAGTGAGGACACGAAAGTAGCTGGTAGGTAGCCAAACATGGACTGGTATACTTAATGCAATGAATATTTTCAATCCCTTGTTGAACTGAAAAGTGGTAAAAAAAAATTGTTATTCTGTACCTAGGCTACATAAATCAATGAAACATCAGTAAATGACTGAACATGAAGTGCTTCCAACGTGTCATCTTTTTAAAAGGTTATTTAGATAATTGTTGTAGCCTTCTCTGCCAGTGACTAAGGGTACAGTTATTAGCAATCATTTTGACTGTGATTTCTAGTCTAGATTGTTTATGTGCATGCATGCATGAATGTTTGTATTTCTCCCTGTTGGAATGTTTTATATCTGAGGAAAGAGATTTTGTTTAGAAAAACTCAGAAAATTGGAACATCTTCTGAAATCTGAGTCTTTTTAGTCTTAGATCCCTGCAGTTCTGTCTATCAAATTCTGCATGCTACTTTTCTTACTTGCTGACTTTGGAGGTCATTATTTCCCTTTTTATTTTCCATGTGTGATTTTTTTTAGTAATGTAGAGATCTCTCAAATATATTCGTAGTCAATGTTAAGCAATAAAAACAATCTGTGGTCAAATACCTTTAGGAAATGCTGTGCAAATAAAGTTGAACACTTTTCTTTATAGGAGGATTTTGCAACAACTGAAAATGCTCATAGTTGTTGTAAATCCCTGAGAAGAATTACACTCCTGGCTCTTTGAAAACAGAACCCACTGTTTTGATCACCCATGAGGAGCTCTTGGAACTATTTTTTGTTGGGGTACATTTTGGGAAAAGCTGCTGTGGATCCCAAGGGGAAAGGCTTAAATCGAACTTTTCAATCCTTTTACATTTATTCCTCTTTGGTCACTCTAAAAATCAGGAGAATATATTTCCTATAAAACCAATTCTATGGGATGATCAAAAAGCAGACCTTCTTTATAGTGTTAACTACACATTCCTTGTTCCTAAATCTGGCCCTGGTTCCTTTGCTTTGAGGCATGAGTTTTCTTTGCCAAAAATAGAAAAGGTTGCTGTAATCAGTGAAGCACAATCATGGTTCTGAAAGGCTTGTTTTTAGATACTATTTGTATCATAGAAATGACAGCTATATGCTAAAACCTAACGGGGATATTTTTATGAAAAAACATCTCCAGGCAAGGTAATATTACTGGAATGTTAGAGATGTTTATTTTAGGTAGTAAAAGTACATAATGTAATATATACATTAAATAATATCAAGGAGGTTAAAGATTTATGTGAGTTATAAACTAATGTTAACCAATCTTCATGACAAAGAAATACCTGTTTATAAACTATTATAATGCTGAACTGTGTAAATATTATGGGGAATTCACACATGAATTCACAATGAAACTTTTATGTTAAATACTATTTCACTACTTTCTATTCTTGATTTGGTGGTTTTGAAAATACCTTCATTTTATATTTTGTCCATGACAATAGAAAGATTTAATAAGGCTTTACATATTACCAGATGTACTCATGTCATTTACTTCCCAAACTCTGTGAGTCATGTGTAATTATTAATCTCCTTACAGAGATGAAGAGGATAGGTAAATCACTCAGTTGTAAACAACTATTAATTTCATAGAGCCAAAATATAGATTCATTTCTTACAGCCAAATTCAAAAGTCTATGTGACATCTAAATAGCTGGTCATTTGATATACATCTAAATAGCACTTATACAAAGTACTAAGTATATACTTAGCACTTTGAGTCTTCATCTAAAAAAACCCTAGCAAAGCATCCAATTATATCATTGGCTGTCACATTCAATTAATTCAATAGTGTATCTTTTTAGATTATGATTCTTCGAATCTTTTCCCTGTTTCTTTGCCTATTTTTTTTTCCATTTCACTGCAACAGAGGAAAGGAATATGAGATGACAGAGAAGCTGTTCATCTAAGTGGCTCATGCAATCTGCTGAATAATTTTGTAACGTGAATATTATACACGGGGTTATCCAACATTCCAGAAAACTATAGGATAGCTTGCCACATACCTCTAGAACAAATACCAGAAAATGCCCAGGTACATAAAAGTGCCCCAATCACCTAGATAAGTAAAGCATTTAGTTGTATACCTGGTCTGTAGTTGTTTCGATCCTCATTTAAAAGGATAACACCTATAAAGTCCTGCAAGTTCATGTTAGCACACCTAAAAACCTGTAGTGACCATTCAGACACCCTCCCCAATTTCCCCTGTTGTGACGCACAACTTCTTGTTTTGGTTTTCCTTTTGTTTTCTTGACTTATGCTTAGCTCTGGTTGCAGCCCTGGCTTGATGGTCCATTAGGACATGATGCTCTTGAGTCAGCCTGGTATTCCTCTTTGACAGGATCTTTTTTTTTTTTTTGAAGCAGGGTCTTACTCTGTTGCCCAGGCTGGAGAGCAGCAGCCCTATCTCAGCTTCACTGGAGTCTCAACTTCCTTAGGGTCAAGCAATCCTCCCACCTCAGCTTCCCGAATAGCTTGGACCACAGGCATGCTCTACCATTCCCAGCTAAGTTTTGCATTTTTTGTGGAGACGGGATTTCACTGGGTTTCCCAGGCTTGTCTCGAACTCCTAAACTCAAACGATCCACCCGCCCGGGCCTCCCAAAGTGCTGGCATTACAGGCATGAGCCACATTGTGCCTGGATAACAGATTCTTTATTTTCACATTCACAGCACAGTTTCTGCCTACTACCCCTTCGAGCACCTCAGCTTTATTGGATTTATCTTTTTATCCCTATACTCCACTTTCTGGCCTCCATGGCATAGAATAGAGATCAGACAGGTAATCTGGACAAAAGATTAGGTCAGTATTTAAAGCTAAAATCATACTATTTGAGCTTGTAAAACTAGGAGATTCATTAATGTAACAATGACTTTATTTAAAATGACCTCTCCAGTCATCAAATATTTATGGTACTCTTATTACATACCATGTTCTGTGTGCAGTGATAGAGAAACAGTGGTGAACACATCAGACGTGATACAATCTCTGCAGGAACCTCTATTGAATTTGTGTCTAGGCCATTTCCAGGGTTCATAAACAGTGTCAAAATGTAAAGGAGGCAATGAAAGAGAATCCAAAGCCTAAGTTATTTGCTTAATATCAAATTAAAACTGTGGCAAACTGAAAGACTCTGTTATTTCAGGAAGATAATATAAATAATTAATTCATCATATTAAGATGAGAGAGAAAGAAAAAGAACTGATATGCTTATGCAAGCACATTGAGATTACTACAGGTGACCTGTGTCGCATGGCTAAATATCTAGGATGTATAGGATGTATTTGGTAGATTTCCAAGCCAATTATCACTGCTGATTTTCCTTCTTTGCCACACATTCCTTTTCAAAGTTTGTCAGTTAACCCCATGGGAGGAGTGAGGCAGATGGTGGTATTATTTCTTTCCATTTTGACCAAAGATTTCTCATCCTCCTCTTCTCAACCAGACAGAATAAATGAGAAAACACTCTTTTCCATTAGAAAGCCTTTTTTTTTTTTTTTGTCAATGACAATGTACTGCATGGTAGTTGTTCAAACTTAAAATATACCATTTATTTTGAAATATTTCAAATGGACCAGCTCCACCTTCATCTACTAATTCCATTATCTCATTTTTGAGGCTATCTATAATCTTCTGCCTACTGTAAATGCATTGCCAGTATCCAATACAGCCTCCAAGGGAAAAATGACACGCGTTAGATTCTTCCAAATGTATTGATTAATTCTCATTCAATTTATTCAATCCCTTTAGGACAAAGGCACATGCATGACAATTTATTTCTATCGTTATCACTATGCATAATTTCATGAATTTAAAAAATATCTCCATAAAATAATGGCAAACAATTTATTGATGGGAAAAAGCTAGGCCACGGAGGAGTGAAGGTCAGTATAAAGCTTGATAGAGCTTTATGTTAACAGAGAGTTAAACAGAGACAGGTAGGACCTGAACTTCCATAGGTAATTACCATTTTTGACATTTGACAGAATTCAGGAAATGGCAGGAAAACTAAATATTAGACTTAGATTTAGAAGTCCTGGTCCTGAATCCCATTTCTGTTAGTTACTAGCTGTGTGAACTTGGCAAGTTATATAACTTCTTGGGACTTCAGTTTTCTTACCTGTTTGCTGGAGATAACATATTTAACTTAGAGAGGTGGTAGGAGATTAAGTGAGGAAGCATATGTGAGCCTGCATGGTACTGGTAAAAGCCCACTAACTGTTAAATGTTATTTGTAGTTTTCCAATAAGTTTCACTGAGCAAAAATAGCACAGTCTGCCTCATTTTTATATCTGGCATTGGGATAAGTGGTTATTGATAGAGCTCTCTCAACTTTAACTTAAAACTAACACATCTATCCAAGCAAATTAGCACCCCAGGCCAGAGTCCCACAGTGTGAACAGGGGAAAAATATCTGCACTGAAAACCTGCCTTAATATAGAACAAATTGTCTCGACAGCACATCCTAGGAAATGAGGGTAATGCACTGAGCAATTTAATCATATCCTCAAATAAGAAAGAGAGAAAATATAAATTAGGAAAATTTACAAAGACTCTAAGAGAAGGGGTACTTTCTGTGTAAGGGAAAGAAATAGAACCATGGAAATGAATTTGAGAATAGGGCAGAGTACTCCCAAAAGAGGGAATTCCAAAGGAAAAGTCCTTAGGTAAAAGTAACAGAACAGAACAGACCCTAAAGTGCTCCACTGTCTGCACTGGAGATCTGTGGTGAGCTGCAAGCCCATGCTGTAGAATCCTCATTACAGGAAAAGGCCTTGAGTCAGGGTTTTTATGCGGCAGTTTCACTGACTACTGTATTGTGGTAAGAAAGTGTAAAGAGGCTGCAGAAAACTGGGTGGAATTCCAAAGCTGGAGCAGAGAATAATCAGGAATAATGAATTCTGATAATTCAACGAATCAGTTGGCAAAACTTAGTTTTGCTGAGATTTAGTAATGCAAAGCACCTAATTTTATTTATATGATTGAACTTAAAGTACTCAAATCAGCTTTTAACTTTTGACATTTATAATATGAAAGTACCATGGTTCTACTAGGCCACATAAGTGGTTACCAGGGGAACGTTGATGAAAGAGTCCTTCTTCAGATAGAATAGAAAACAATAAGGGATTGACATAATTGCAACATGCGATTTCACCATTGAGGAGAATAAATGCTCATTTGTACTATGTGGTACTACATATTTTAACATGTAACTACAGATCATTGGAGAAGTCTGCCCTCAAATTAAATATTTAATTGGTTGGGTACAGTGGTGGCTTACACCTGTAATCATAGCTTCTTGATAGACTGAGTCTGGAGGATCCCTTGAGCTCAGGAGTTGGAGACCAGCTTGGGCCACATAGCAAGACCTTGTTTTACCAAAACAACAACAACAACAACAACAACAACAACAACAACAAGCTGGGCATGGTGGTGTGCACCTGTAGTTCCAGCTACTCAGGAAGTTGAGACAGGAAGAGTACTTGAGCCCAGGAGCTACAAGCTGCAGTGAGCTAGGACTGCACCACTGTACTCTGGCCAGGGTGACAGAGCAAGACTCTGAAAAATAAAGAAACAGAAATAAACATAAGTTTAATAAAATTATTTTAAGGCTTCCTTTTTTATGCCACATTTTAAAGCCAAACTCAAATTATGCAGAAGTTGGAAAAACAACAACAAAATCCCTACTCCTTGAAATAAGTTTTATTTTAAGCAAGCATTTCCACAGTTTTACAGCATGATTAACAATTTATATAATCTCTGTGAGTCACCAAGGGAAGCTGGCATAGTTGACCTAAATGCTTTTGATGTGCAACAAAGGAGACCAGGCACGCAATGGAAATGTATCTGAAACCCCACATTAATATTTACTACTTTGAGAGGATTGTCTCTTGGGTCACTTTTGCAAGACTCACTGGACATCATGTTGATCACTTAAATTACCATTAATTAAGATTAAGCTTGAATTCAATTTTTCTCTGTTTTCTTCATTTTGACTTTTGGGAGTGCATTGATTAAGAGTATAAAGGAATGATATGATGAATGTATAAACAAAGAAATAGAAGGCAACGAATCAACTTATTTAAGGTGTAATAAGGATTTTTGTTTTGGTCTTTGTCTCCACATTGATGTTTTTTGGTTCAAGGGAACGTCAGTGTTTTCAGGAATGCAAAAAGTTTCTTAATCTGACAATTTGCAGGATCCTCGGGGGTTGTTAGTTAGGGAACTGTGGCTACAAAGGAGATGAGGTTTTAAAATTATGATGGATCCCAAAAAGGTTATGAAAGTTGTAAATGTGTTTTCAAAAACATTTTTTTTTTAAATTCTGAAATATCCACCTTAAGAAGTGAAAATCTTGCCCTTAATCTCATCTCCTGTTTCCTGTTAACAGTGTGGTACGAATTCGTAAGGACGCTTTCTCAGTCTTAATCCAATCCGATATAGTAGCTTTGATGTTGTTGTTTCAAAAAATAACAAAGAATCATACTATGTATACATTTCTTCCTCGAACAATATAAGCTGTGAAATTGTTCTTTTTTAGAATAGAAAGAGCTATCTCATTCTGTTTTAATACATTCAAAATATTCTTTAACATAAATATAGTGTAATTAATTTAATCTTTCCTGTCTTAACGAGCATTTATATTAACTCTAAAATTAAAATCAAAAAAGTTTTGATTTTCTACTTTTTTGACTGAAATAGGCATATTATATATACATCCAGAAACAATAATGTAAATATTTCTGTGTGATAACTTCCTAAATGTGAAGTTATTGAATACAAGGATTGAGTATTTTATGTTTGATAATTGCTTCCTAAAACGTTGTGTTGATTTGCATTTTTGTCTACGTGTATGAAAATGACTATTTCCTCAGATGTTTGCCTACCCTGGATAATATTATTGTTTAAAATCAGTGATAATGTAATGGGTAATAAATGATATACAATTACTGTTTTTAATTTCCACAAATGAAAACATTCCTTGGTCAATTCTCTAGATATAAGTTTTATACCCAAATGTTTTTAATCCTCCTCGTATTCCCACTTGATACATCATTATAGAATCACAGAAATTCAGAATGGGAAGGGGAGTTGGTAGAAATGTATTCCTTCTACTCATTTGGTGCTTGGTTCATATGAAGTGGTCAGTTTATGCCTGAATACTTCCAGTGATGGAGAACGCATGATCTTCGGAAACAGCTTGTTCCATCTTCCAATGGTTTTTCACTGTATGAAAGATTTTTCTAAAAAAGGAAAAAGCTCTTTCCCTGTAGTTTCTAGCTATCACAGCTCATGAGTTTTCAATATGAAATTTAAAGCAGAGACCATTGCACTTTGTGTTCCAGCAGTTTCTTCTGTGGGTGCGTTTCCTAACACTGCTTTACATGTCTACAAATTGGTTCAAATTAATTGCTAAACGAAGTCTTGCTTACATTCTCCAGGACACTTCAAACATGTCAGATTATGGGTTAATGTTCTTCTTGGGAAACTAATGTTTATACACCGTGTCTACTTTTATGCCTTCTATCATTCCTATTAAGACACTTAAGACATTATGGTAACAATGTACGCTATTTTCTCAGATAAAGAGAGTAAAAAGAGATGTTCTTAGAAAGCTACCCGCTTTCTTTTAAAAAGATATCAGTTACAAGTAATTAGATTTGTTTATTGGAAAGTGGACAGATAAAAGTTAAATAGGCTGGATATGCTCTGAGGTCTCTAAAGTGATAAGTTACAAAAATCAATTATCAGGATAGGACCAGGGAACAGGAAGACTTTTCTCTTTCTGTTTTTATTTTTGCATTTTAAACTTTGCATATATGTTGTCTTATTCTGTATATCTAAGAGCGGCATTTTTTCCTGGGTTGTTACTAATTTTTATATTTTCTCTTTTCAAATAAAAATAGGATTGCTTAAGATACATATATTTCAACTCTACTACCTTGTCCCTGGGTTCATTAAAGCAGGAATTCTTAAGTCAAGGAAGGAGACCTTCTCTCACTTAGGAATGGAGTAGGAGGTGGAAGTGGATGGTCATTTTTTCTCTATTTTTCTGAATCAGTACATCAACTGTTATTATGGTCAATCTGGGCTAATGTTCATCAATCAGATGAACCAGGAAACCTGACTTAGAAATTGTAGATGTGATAGTATTTCCCGTTTCTTTTGTTTACTTGTGCCATATTACTGGAAAATGTAATATTAATATAATTTTAGTGCTGGATGAAACCGTTACAGAATTTTATCTGTATTTCCCTTCAAATGTATTAGCTAAATAAAGGAAATAGGAGATTCAAAAAGCAACATACTGAAAACAATTTTAAAAGGAATTCAGTGCTTCTAAGTTGCTATCTCTATTTGGAGCAATCTGTAGAAAGGCTACTTAACTGAGAAAACAGGTGGTCGTTATTGAGATATAATAAGTTAAAAAGCTATTTTAGGTTTTCTCCCAAAGAAAGGACTGGCTTAGGTATTTCAGATCAATAGAAATCATTAAACTGAAGCACAGAGAGAAAATATAATAAGAAAATGGAAAGAATAGTGTATAAGAGATATGTAGGATCCACATGAAATACCTAACATATGAACAATTGGAAACAGGGGAGATCTTGCAGAAGCAATATTCAAAGAGAAGATGGTTGAAAATTTTCAAAATCTGATGAGAGCATCAACCTGCAAACTCAAAATCTTGGTGAACCAGGATGAAAAAGCCCAAGGAAGATATCAAATTTAAAGTGCTAAAACCAAAGAAAAGAAGAAATGCAAAGTAGTGAGAGAAAAGTGCATGGCGATTAAAAGAAGCAACAGTAAGGCTGATAGCTGTCTTTTCACCATAAATAGAGAAAACAGTGGAAAGCCAGAAAACATTTAAAAAGGCATATTTAAAGAGCTAAACAAAAAGTATCTCCCAGCCTAGTATTCTATATCCATTGAAAATAATTCTCAAAAATGAAGGGGAAATGAGTATGTTTCAAACAAATTGAAAGTAATTTGTCACAAGAAGGCCTTTACTTGAAACAAAGCAAAATTTTAAAATAATAATTTAAAAAGCAAATACCCTAAAGAGAAATGTCCAATTAGAAGGAATATAATCTTAGAAAAATTGAAATTGAGATAGGGTATATTTGTATGTCATTATAAATTAATATTGACTATAAAAAATAATGGAAAGGTTTTATAGAGTTTATGACAACAAAAAGTACAACAACAAAAACGTGTAGAGCAAAAACACATACAAAATGATGGAAGACATTAGGGTAAATAATTTTTTAAAGTGTTAAGCTCCTTTAAAATACGTGATATAATAAAAAAGAAAAAATAACAATTCCATAATCAGATTTGGAGATTTTAAATCTACACTCTGCAACTGATAGAACTAGAGAGAAAATCATTTATAACAATGTTGATGCAAACAACCCTATCAATTACCTTCACCTAATTGATATTTATAAAACACCAAACCCAACAAGTCCAAAATATACATTTTAAAAAGTGCAAATTGTACATTTAGCAAGCTAGATATGCTAGCCCGTAAAACAAATCTTAGCAGAGATTGTATATTTTTTCAAGGAAAAAGATACATAAATAACAATAGGGTAATCAGGAAATCACAAAATATTTGGAAATTAAATAACTTTTCTCTGCATAATTCATTGTGAAAGAAAAAAATAGAAGAGTAACAAGAATATACTTTGAGCTGAATGATAATAAAAATGCATCATGTCAACTTTTGTGGGATGCACCTAAAGCACTGCAGAAAGGGAAATTTATACATTTATATGCTTGTATGAGTGTAAAAGAAAGGCCCAAAATCAATAACTACTTCTCAAAGAAGACATACAAATGGCAAACAGGCATATTAAAAGTTACTCAACATCACTGATTATCAAATAAATGCAAATCAAAACTACAATGAAGTATCATCTTATCCCAGCTAAAATGGCTTATATGCAAAAGACAGGCAAAAACAAATGCAGGAAAGGATGTGGAGAAAAAGGAACCCTCCTCCACTGTTGGTGGAAATATAAATTAGTACAAATATCATGGAGAATCGTTCGGATGTTCCTCAAAAAACTAAAAATTGAGCTACCATGTGCTCTAGCAATGCCAGTGCTGGGTATATACCCAAAATAAAGGAATTCACTATATTGCAGAGATATCTGCGCTCCTATTTTTGTTGCAACACTGTTTACAAAAGCTAAGATTTGAAAGCAATCTAAGTGCCCATCATAAAGAAAATATGATACATATACACAATGGAGTACTATACAGCTGTAAAAAAGATGAGATCCTTTCATTTGCAACAACATTGATGAAACTGGAGATTATTATGTTAAGTAAAATAAGCCAGGCCCAGAAATACAAACATAACATATTCTCACTTATCTGTGGGATCTAAAAATCAAGACAATTGAACTCATGGAGATAGAGACTAGAAGGATGGTTACCAGAGGCTGGGAAGTGTAGTGAGGGGCTGGAGGGGAGGCAGGGATGGTGAGTGAGCACAAACAAAATAAAAAGAATGAATAAGAACTACTATTTGATAGTACAATAGAGTGACTATAGTCAGTAATAACTTAATTGTATATTTTTGAATAACTTAAAGAATGTAATTGGATTGTTTGAACTCAAAGGATAAATGCTTGAGGGAATTGATACCCTATTCTTCATGATTTGCTTATTTCACATTGCATGTCTGTATTAAAGCACCTCATGTACTGCATAAATATATACATCTACTATGAAGCCCCTAAAATTTTTAAAAATTATAAAAATAAAATGAAATGAATAAAATAAATGGCATAAGATTCTACACTAGGAGGCTAGAAAAGAAGAGCAGAATAATGCAGGTAACTACCAGGAAGTAATAAAGAGAAGAGCAAATAATCGGTGAAATAGGAAACCAACACTTTATTTTGTAAACATTGACAAAATTGATCAATCCTTAGTTAGACTGATCAAAAATAAGTGAATGAACAGAGGAATATAAACTAGGTTAAATATTAGAAAATCCGTCAATTTAATTTACCTTAACTGAATAAAAAAAATCTCTAAGATTATCTCAATATATGCAGAAAAGTGTTTGACAAAATTCAACCTCCACTCATGATAAATGCTCTCAGAAACTAAGAAAAAAAATAACTTCTTCAACTTGGCAAAGAACATTTATTTAAAAACCTGCAACGAACACAATATTTAATAGTGAAATATGCAACTTATTCTCTCTAATATTTGGAACACAGCGAGGATGCTCACTCTCATCCCTTCTATTCAAAGACCAGCTGTTGTTGAGTAAGTGATTATTTTATACACAGTGCTGGCCATACAGTAAGCACACAGCTATCCCTATTATTTTTATGTTAGTGCATGTCAGCTATCCCTGTTCTTTTTATATGACTTGTTAGATTTTGCTGTGTGCATTGAAGGGTATCATTTCACTTTTTTTGTTGGTCATGTCTACCTGATTTAATGAGATCTTCAGAAAAGAGAAACTGCGCTACGGAAAATATATCTCTCAATCCTAGCCAACAACTATCTTAACATAAAAATGTAGGCAAAAATATATGCTTAGATTCTAATGGAAGCTCATCACTACTACAGGAAAAGCAATTGCACATAAGTTATGAGTGGTAAAATTGATTGTTTTCATTTATAAAGGGGTGAGTGTTTGTGAACTATCTGGTTAATTTTACTTACACTTCTGCTGGGCAGTGTCAAAGTGTTTATTTCAGACCAGAAGAAATATGTTACAACTTTCCAGTACAAGAGGTATAACGTTTTTACATTATTATGGCATCTTCCAGCAAAACTGTATTTATGTACTTGCTCACATCAAGTCTGGTGCAAGCTGACAGTTATAAGGCAATGCTTGTCTGCAATCCTACTTTGGAAGTGGTATTATTTCACAAGACAATATAAGGGGCTGCCACATGTTGAAAGAAGATGAGACAGATGTCAGATCCAACTGTTCAGCTGTTTGGGGGCATCCTGTATTTATCAGGTCTAGGATTGGAGTTATAAAAAATCAGAATTTTTAAACACTGTTTTTTTTTTCATAAGTTTATGGAGGAGGCACCTGTGAGCAGTCAAAGAATATTTCCAAATGAAAATTATTTTATGAAATACATAGTGATAGCAGTGTGTTTGGCCCCTCTGTCTTCATTCTTCTCCTCAGATCCCAGATAACACACACACACACACAGACACACACACACACATACACACACAAAAAGCATATTTCTGGTATTAGAGTGGCTTAATAAATGTATTCTTACCCTGGGAAACATTTTGTTTCTAGGAACCCTTAGAATCGTTTTATTTTTCTTCTAGCTTAAATTGGAAACTAGGATTTGGGGAACCATATTGAAATAAGTTAAGCGTTAGTTAGCATTTAGTTGCAAACCTGGGTATCTCTTGTTACATTAAACGTGATGCAAATGATTGATGGATAATACGGTAGTTTTATTTTTAAGTTTTTGAGGAATCTCCAAACTGCTTTCCTTAATGGCTGTGCTAATTTACATTCTTACCAACTGAATGCCCTTACATTTTCTAATAAAATCTCTGCTAAGTTCAGTTTTCTTCAGAAATAAGTGCACAAAACTAAGAAGAGGGTGAGTCCTGGGAAGCATCCTCCTCTCCTTTGCTTCGTTTTCCATCCCCTCCGCCAGCTCCCATCTGCAGGTTCCGCCTCTGCTTCTTAGACTTGGGACTCAGGGGAAAACCTTTGATAATAAACATGACTTGCATTACCTTGTATTTTATTCCTGCCCATTTCAGTGGCATCAAGAATGACAAAGAGAGAAAGAAGTAAGGTGGAGAAATGGAATAGACTTTCCGGAAATGGAGTTAACTATTTACCAATCCTGAAGCAAATCCAGAAACTAAATCAATATTACAGTTCTGGAATAGACCTTATGGCACTATTTCCCTCTTAAGTCTGGCATTGATTGAAAAAGTCTTTTGGAAACTCTTATAAATGTTACCAAAGGTTTGATTTGGAGATGAATGAGTAGCCCTTTAAAAAAAAATAGATGAGCTGGAGTTGGAGTGGCAAGGGGGAAGGTAAATTCTCATGGGTTTAAAAGAACACAGTGAATGAGTTAGAATTGGATAATGATGATGAAGAGGAAGAGGAAGTTTGGTCAGCAACAAATTATTTTAGGCTTCCTCAATTTTTTACATGATAAATTTTAGGCTATGAGACATCGAAGTGGAAATACCCTAAAGACAGCTGGGATTGTAGGAATAGATCATGAATGATACACAGTAATGAAGATTTCTATTTGAGATTCAGAGAATCACAGTATTTTATTGCTTGAAGGAACTTTAGATGACATCTGGTACAATCTTCTCAACTTAAAGATTAGGAAATTGAGCTTCAAGAGCTTAAATAATATGCCTGAAGTCACAAAGCAATTTAGTGTCAGAGTTAAAACTACCTCGCAGATTTTTTTGGCCATCAACTAATCCAGTGTTCTTAACATGCCATCCAGCTATTATCGGGATAGAGATGATTATTAAAAATATGAAAGAAGTAAATAAAATGGAAATGAAAATATTTTTAAATAAAAAAATGAATGGAAAAGACTGTGAATCTCAGGATTTGGTGATCACATTTATAATTACATTATGTATGCAGAAGGACGAGCAGCACGTAAGGTAGATGGGTGATTAGGAAGATGGAAGGAAAGCAGCAGAGTTGTTTTCTTAGAAATCAATCATAAAACGCTTCAAAGTCCTTTTCAGCAGCTATTTTTCTTGTTGTTGAGTTGTGTAGGAAGTATTAGGGACCTGTCAGTTGAGAACATTCAGAACCCAAGTTTTAGGGACAGATAATGATTTTGTCAGTTTTGTGCACTTGTGTGTCACACACACACAGCTGGTCCTTAACATAAGAAAATAATTCACTAGTAAACAATTGTTTCAAAGATGCTATAAATATGTAAGAGGATCTATTTTGGGCCTGTTAACCTATAGATTACCTATTACTAGAGATTACAAAAAACTTCCTCTAAAAATTATATAGTCATTTGAAATTGAAGCAGGATAACCATAGCATTAAGATTCAATTTTCATGTCATAGATGCTCTTCATGTTTTGGAGGAATATGCTATGCAAAAAATGTATTGTTATAACTGGAATATTTAATATCAACATTGGCATTCTGAAAAATTGGAATTATCATTATTTTTGAATGTAACAACTATTCACTTAGATTTATTGAGTTTTAGGATTTGGAACCATAAGTATAGACAGTTAATAAACCCAGAAACTTACAAGGCGCAAAATAGATGCATATACATGAAATTCAAAATTCTTGTGTATCATCCTCATAACACCCTGTTTCTCTCTGTACCCTTTCTTGTTTCTCTTAATCAAAGTTTCTACTTTTATTTAAAATTAGATTATTAAGTGCTTAGTATGTGCAAGACTATGCTCTAAATGCTTTTCATGTATTAACTCATGTAACCTTTCTAACAATCTTATAAAATAGTTACTATTAATGCTCTCACATATGTTCTTACATCTGAGTAAATTGAGGTACAGAGGAATTAAATAACTTGCTCACATTCATACAACTATTAAATTAAATAGCTGATATTTAAACACATGAAATCTATCTCTGAAGACTCATTCTGAGCCATTGCCTTATGCCACTCATTTATGGACTAAGTATTTACTCCCGTCAAAGATATTCACCACTTACCCCTCCTAAAGATATTCACCACTTACCCTTCCTATCTCGGGTTTACCCTATTTGTGGTTTCTAAGCTCTTGAATATGTGGGTTTATATGTTTTGTAAAATTTGGGAGACTGGGATCATTTCTTCTTCTGCCACATATTTTTATCTTTCTCCATTTCTTCTGGGCTTTCAATTATGCATATAATATAGAGATTATTATTATTTCATAGGTCACTAGGGCTCACTCAGTTCCTTCGTTTTTCTAGTCTTCTTTCTTCTTTGTACCCCAGGTTGAATTGTTTTTATTTACCTGTCTTCAAGTTCACTGATCCATTCTTCTCCAGAGTCAATTTGCTCCAGTGTCTAATTTTCTTTTAAGTCCATTGAGTAAATTTTTCATCACAGATACTACATTTCATATTTCTAAAATTTCTACCTGGTTTTCATAGTTTCATTTATCTGTTCTCATTCTTCATATGTTTATTCATTAGATCTGTATTTTACTTTACACTTTTAAACATATTTAGAATACTTTTAAATGTATTTTTTTACTGACTACAAAACTTTTTTCATCTCACAGTCTGAAAGAAAATGCAGAAATAATAGCTTCAGCCAAAGCAAAGAAGCTGTGACTTCAAATTATACTACAGAGCTATAGTAACCAAAATAGCATGGTATCAGCATAAAAACAGTTACATAGACCAATGGAACAGAACAGAAAATCCAGAAACAAGTCCACACACCTACAGTGAACTCATTTTTGACAAAGTTGCCAAGAACATATATTGGAGAAATAACACTCCTTTCTATAAATGGTGCTGGGAAAACTGGATATGCATATGCAAAATAAGGAAAATTGACCCCTATCTCTTGCCATAAACAAAATTAAAAATCAAAATGGATTAAAGGCTTAAAACTAATACCTCAAGCCATAAAAACACTTCAGGAAACATTGGGGAAACTCTCCAGGACATTGGTCTGGGCAAAAATTCCCTGAGTAATACACCACCAGCACAGGCAACCAAAGCAAACATGGACAAATAGGATCACATCAAGTTAAAAATCTTCTGCACAGCAAAGGAAACAATCAGCAAATTGAACAGACAACCCACAGAATGGGAGAAAATACTTTCAAACTACCCATCTGACAAGAGATTAATAACCAGAATATATAAGGAGCTCAAACAACTCTATAGAAAAAAGTCTAATAATCTGATGAAAAATGAGCAAAAGATTTAAACAGACATTTCTCAAAGGACATGCAAATGGCAGACTTATGAAAAGGTGCTCAACATCATTGATCATCAGAGAAATGCAAACCAAAACTACAATGACATATCATCTCACCTTAGTTAAAAGTGCTTCTATCCAAAAGACAAGCAGTAACAAATGCTAATGAGGATGTGGAAAAAGGGAGACACTGGTGCACTGTTGGTGCAAATGTAAACTAACGCAACCATTATGGAGCACAGTTTGGAGATGCCTCAAAAAACTGAAAATAGAGCTACCATATGTTCCAGCAATCCCACTGCTGCATATGTACACAACAGAAAGGAAATCAGTATATCAAAGAGATATCTGCACTCATGTTTGTTGTAGCACTGTTCACAATAGCCAAGATTGGAAGCAACCTAAATGTTCATCATCAAATAATTGGATAAAGACAATGTGGTACATATCCAAAATGGAGTAGTACTCAGCTATAAAAAATGATATCCTGTTATTTGCAACAATATAGATGGAAGCAGAGGTCATTATGTTATGTGAAAAAAGTCTGACACAGAAAGACAAACTTTCCATATTCCCACTTATTTGTGAGATCTAAAAATCCAAAAAACAATTGAACTCATTGACATAGAGAATGGAGGGATAGTTACCCATGGCTGGGAAGAGTAGTATGGGGCTGGGGGAAAGCTGGGGATGATTAATGGGTTCCAAAAATATATAGAAAATTATAAAGAATGAATAAGACCTAATATTTGATAGCACAACAGGGTAACTACAGTCAATAATAATTTAATTGGACATTTAAAAATAACTAAAAGATTATAACTGGATGGTTTTTAGCACAAAGGATAAATGTTTGAGGGGATGAATCACCCACCTTACATTATGTGATTACTGTGTATTAAATGCCTATATCAAATGAATGTACTCCGTAAATATATACACCTACATGTTGTCCCCAAAATTAAAAAAAAAAAAAAAACAAAAACCACAAAGAGGCTAGTGTCTGTGTGTTCAAGGAGTGGTCTGACAGGAGAGTTGAATAATCCATTTACACAGTGGGCTTGTATAGAGCCATGAAAATAAATGACCTATAGCTAAGCATATCAACATGGCTGAATTTCAGTAGCATAATATTGAATGAAAAAGCAGTCACTGAGGACTTTTCACAACAATGTACCCTCTTTTCTTATTTATTTATTTATTTAGAGATAGAGTCTCACTCTGTTGCCCAGGCTGGAGTGCAGTGGTGAGATCTTGGCTCATTGCAACTTCTGCCTCCCAGGCTCAAGTGATTCTCTTGCCTCAGCCTCCTGAGTAGCTGGGATTACAGGGGTCCGCCACCACGCCCAGCTAATTTTTGTATTTTCAGTTGACACAAGGTTTTGCTATGCTGGTCAGGCTGGTCTCAAACTTCTGACCTCAGGTGATCCACCCACCTCAGCCTCCCAAAATGTTGGGATTACAATTGTGAGCCAGCACACCCAGTGTACCCTCTTTTTAGACTTGAAAAACAGACAACAACAGAAAATATATTGTTTAAACATACTTACATGAATAAAAACAATGTAACAAGAAACATTTTGGATAGTATTTATCCTACTCTGAATAGGATAGCCGGGGGCTTTGAGGGAGGAGAAAATTGGGAGATGCTAATTTTACATGTTCTTGGAAAAAATTATCAGAAATTCAATTTATATCCTACAGCAATACTCCACACAAAAAATTCCTCTCTTGTCCACTAAAATTCCCCTCTTTTTTGCAAGTGCGTTAGAGCTTATTATTTGCTAAATCCTTAGAAGCTCCTCCCCGGTCTACCCAAGTTGGTAGACATTGTTGGTTTGGCTAGTAGTTTTATGGATATTTGTATATTATAAAATAAAAACTTAAATGCACAAAATACCAAGCAAATAAAGTTAGATAAAGGAGGTTCACCATATCAATGAGAGCAGAGTATTGTGAAAAAGGATTATGATTATGTAATGGGCAATTCTGAGCCCCTGGGTGACAGGTCAAATATTTAAAAGCAAATTCAGAAACAGGCAGTGGGATATAATGCAGAAAAGGTAGGAGATATCAACCCAATATGTTCTCTGCCCTGTCGTGTCCCTGAAACTCATAGCTCGCTTCATTTACAAGCAGTAAGCAAATATTTAAACTTTATTTGAATTTCTGGGCCCATTCCTTCTAAAGTAAGAAGTACCTTAAAGAAGTTGGCATCCCCAACCTTCATGTAAAAGAGGTTTCACTTATGAGCTAATAACACATTTGGGATTCAGGATATTAGTCAGAATCACAGGCCTTTCAAGTTACCTGACACATCTGAGATCTCCAGCTTTGTGGGGTGGCCCTGCACATTTGCGTAAGTGCAGCCTCCACTTGCTTCTTTCCATGTTGGTTTTCTCTGCCACCAACTATCACCACTCCCTATATCACTCCCGCTGCCTGAAAACACACACACACACACACACACACCCCACACAGACTGTGGCTGCAGTTGATAGTGCTGGGCTACTTCATTGGTCTCTAGTACCAAATTCTTTCTGTGCATGCCTCTGAATTGTTCAATTCTCTTTCAATACTGAATCCATGTGCAGACCAGGAGTTCTGCTGCTTTCTGTTTTTTAGGCCATTCTGTAGCTCCAGACCAGCAACTCTGTGCCATATTCCCAGCCTTGCGGCTCCAGTCCTGCCATTGTTTGACTTCCAGGTTTATCCTGTCACCCGCCTCAAGTGTGGTGCTTTTCTAACTTTGCTCTCCATGGGTTAACTCATTTGTTCAGGTTCTACTCAGGCATCTCCTCCTCTGGGGAACCATCTCTGCCTGGTGTGCCCCACTTCCTCCCCCTCTCAGCACTGATAACTTCAGCAAAAAAGTTCCTTTGTAATATTTTATTTGAGGACACGATAATTTTAATATGTCAGCATTCCCAAGTTGTCTTTCCAGTGGTTTTTTTTTTTTTCAACTCAAGTAGATTTCTTTTCTTTTTTTTTTTTTTTGCCAGCTTTTCCTGGGCTTTTTGTGGGAATAATTGTGACAAAAGGCAGAGACAGACAGGACTAGAGAGGCTGCAGAAAAGGGTTTGTTCCTGGGTTTGCTTTTGTGATAAAGAATCCATTCAGTTGATTAAAGAATAACATCTAAATCTGAAGCAAGAAAGAAAAACTGAAAAGTCACTTGGATAAACTAAGGGGGATTTTTAAAGAATAGTCTCTAAAGCATTTGCAGGGAAAAGGAGAATTTTAATGGACAAGAGAAGAAAATATTTTTTGTGTGGGATATTGCTATAGAACATAAATTGAATTTCTGGGAACATTTTCCAAGAAGAACATAGAAAGACTGGAATTACTTTTGAATTATTGTCAACTGACTTAAAAAATTATTACTAGGTAACAGACCTAGCTCTCTTTTTCTTTTGGTATTTTGTATTTAAAATTATTTTTTGGTCCTATGATTCTCAACTTCGACCTTGCAAGGGCAGAAATTGTGTGCCCCAAGCAGCTAGACTGTGTCTAGGCACGAGCATGCTCAATAGTCTTTGTTGACCATACTAATACATTGTATTGAGATATACGTTCTAGGCAGGAGTATGAATTCTGTTTTGAGTGCAGTGGAGAGGTACAGCAGGATTTTTTACTTTTCAACTAGACAAACAACTGGATTGAATTTCTTTTAGAATTGGTAACTATAGAAACAACCTGGAGGATCACTTGAATATGAGAAGAGAATGGAGAGAGTGAAATCTCTTGTGAGTCTGTAACAGTGGACAATGGGAGAGCTTAGGAGTACTTGAATTAGAGTCTATCAGAATGAAAACAAGTGGATAAATATAAGAAGCATTGTGTGGGCATTGTTGTTAGGGCTGTCATCAACTTGTAGACATCTTCAGGAAGCTTTTACTTGATCCTTGCATCTGCCACAGCACCTGAGATAATTCCTTATACTTATTTAGAGTTAGATCAATGGTCACAAGGGCCGGGGATGGGTCATGAGTTAGAGGGATAGAGAATAACACTTGTATTGTGAATCTTAGAAATTAAAATGATGAAGTGGTTATTGATCCAGACATGTAGAAAGAAGGACAAGAGATCGAATTAAGGTGAAAGATGATGTGTTCTGTTTGAAACACTCTGATTTTTATGCTTTAACACAATCATATAAAATGTACAAAGATTATCTTACTTGGGGCTTGAAAGAGATTTCAGGGCTTGAGACATTTTATTTGAGAATTATTTGTATGGAGCTTATTATGACTGTGGAAATAGTATTTCTGATGGAATAGCACATCATACATCATAGTAAGAAACGTGATTGCTGAGGTGTAAGCTTTAGGGAACACTTAATTTTAATATTGGACAAATGAAAACATGCTAGAAAAGCAGAGTCAGAGGAACTCAGAAAAGGAGGAAGATAAGTAGGCCACAATATCCTGAAAAGATGCCAGACGAGGAAAGAATTTTAAGGAAGGCATGGCCAGTAATGAGGGAGTCTGCAAAGGTCAGTGTAAGCTGGAATGGAGCTTGGCTTGAGAAAAGGCCAAGAATCAGTGGTGGTTGGAGACACTCGTAGTCAAGGAGAATGAGGCTTAAGAAAGTTGTATTTAATTTAGCACAGTATTAGTTAACTTTAGTGGAGCAGTTTCATTAGATGTGGGGACACTGCCCAGATTACAGGAGCCAATATAGAGAATGAGAGAGAAAGGAGAGGCAAAAGAGAGTGATGCTCTTTTGAGAAGTTTTGCAGTCAAATAAAGAAAATAGCTAGCTTAGGTAGGGAGAGGAGTTGGAGATGTAGATTTGAAACTCTGAAGTTTGGCAGAGGGAAGGAAGTGAAAAGGAAGAGTTTGAATATCTGAAGGAAATGGAATAGGCTGATGCAGCAGGGTTCTGGAGACCCCAGGGAGGACTGAAAGGTTCCAGGAAACAGTGCTGCTTCAGAGTATGAGTCCTTCTCAAGAATAACATTTAGAGGAGAGATGCAGGAGAGGTAAAGAAGCTCATATCAGAGGGTCTCTGTTAATCCTGGACAGTAGGTACCCTCACAAACTGCCAGGAGGATTCTGGTGGTACATTTAGAGTTTCATGGTGAATAGAAATAAATTCAGATTATCTCCTTTTGTATGTTTCTAGAACAGTTTAGAGGCTGCCGACTTATCTTTGAAATCCTTCAGAGCTCTTTGGAGAGTATATATTTTATAAAGACAAAAGAGTCCACCTTATTTCACCCCCTTCAATGGTTTTATAGCCTTTTGCTCATCTTAGAAACTTGAAAGATGCTCACTTTGAATCTGTATGTTATGAAATAGCCATTGCAATCAAATTGATCTCTCCAAGCTGTAATTAGCTCTCCATCAGCTTGTTTTCTGCCTATGACATTTTGCTGTGAGTTTTCTGTGGCAGCCCTGGGTGAGTGACTATAAAGCCAGGAGCACAAGCCACCCCAGGCCAGATTGCCAGCAAATCGTTTCCTTCCCAAATGTCAATGCAGCTAGTTATCAAGGCTCATCATACATCATTCTAAAAGGACAATTCTCTTTGGATCATATCAAAGTCAGATAACATTATTCCAGACAAATAGCCAAAATTAAAATTGCCATTATACCCTTAGGAGTGGTGTGTATCCAAATAAACCATATTTATTCATGATTAACAACTCCAGCTAAGGAAAGATTTTTTTTTTTTGAGACAGTTTTGCTCTTGTTGCCCAGGCTGGAGTACAATGGGGTGATCTTGGCTCACCTCAACCTCCGCCTCCCGGGTTCAAGCGATTCTCCTGCCTCAACCTCCCAAGTAGCTGGGATCACAGGCATGTGCTACCACAGCTGGCTAATTTTTGTATTTTCAGTAGAGACATGGTTTCTCCATGCTGGTCAGGCTGGTCTCGAAGGAAAGCTTTTGAAGTAAGCCTGTGCCATCACCCTTAAAAGTATCTATACTTTTTATTCCATGTAGGAAAACAGATTCCAGGGTGGTCCTGCCATTTGGATTACATCTGTGAGCACCATCAGTTGGAATATATATAACTTCTGGTCTAATATGTATGCCATATCTTGCATCGTTAGATTAGCAAGGTTTTCCTTTAGGTGTGAGAGATTGAACAACCATTGAAACAACCAAAGCAGTCATTTAATGAGGATAGAAGTCTATGTTTCTCTTATTTAAGAGTCTGCAGGTATGTATACCCTGGTTGTTATGGCAGCTTTGCTCTGTGAAGTCCTTAGGGACTCCAGGCTCTGTCCAGTTCAATGCGGCCTATGTTCATAATTCAATATGGCAGAGTTCATATTCCAAAGAGTATTTTGGAAGAGACAGAGATAAAGACAAAGACAATGGGAAAGAGACATATTGGCAAGAACCACCAAAATTTATCACACAAAATTTTTGCCGAAATTTAGTCACGCTGCCAGAATTTAGTCACATGGCCATACTTGGTCGTAAAAAAGGGTGAGAAATATATATATTTTTTCTAAATGCTCAGGAAATAAACTAAAATGTAGAGGTTACATTACAGATCTCGACTAGGAGTTGGCCACATAGGTGTCTCCCCTAATGCAAATGCCCTGAAAGGAAATATTCATAGGCATGATTAGCAAGAAGGTAACCTACTAGATTACAGAAAAATGTGAGGAAGTTTATTTGACCAGGAAACAAATAAAAACTAGCTCTATGCCTCAAAAAAGAACTAAGGATTCTTTATCATCCCTCTCTAAATATAAATTGGTTAACACCCACTATCTTCACTTTTACTCTTGCATGTGTGGTCTCAAGATCCCACCTAAGATCCTCAGTGCTTTGAAGGTCAGCTGCAGACGGAAGCTAAATACTAGCTATGGAGTGACAACTTTGTGCGTGTAATTGTTAAGTTGAAACAGCATAACCTATAGCATATGTTCTACATGTACTCATTTAGCATAAGAACAGCCTGGAAATCCAAAACCATTTACTTAGTAGTTAGCAGCTAACTTGGGATTAAGAACAAAAAATATAGCATTCCAGAGATTAGTATTTTTGTGTGTTCTAGCATTTTCTATCCTTAAAAAATCTGTTTTCAAATTTTTACTCAGAGTTAAGGAGAAGTAAAGCAATATTTACTAATTAGATGGTATCTATGACACGTGAAAGACTCTTGGTAGGGAAAGAAATTATGGTATTTACTTTATGTCATTAACATGACATTTAAGTACCCATTAGCAATTAGTTCTCTACCATTTTAAAGGTCATGAGTCAGTCAATATTCATTAGTTTTTAAAAATACGTTACAATTTAAAAAGACATAAAAGCCTTTAATTCTATCATTTAGCATGTTTTTCTTTTATCATTATAGCTCTCAGTGCTTCTAAGTGGCTTTGCCACTGAGAAGTGAGTTTCTGGGTTTCATCTGTTTGCAACAGTGAGGGGAGGAGTAGTGGAAATCGATAGTACTTGTCTTGCCATTGATTATTTTTCTAATCCTGCTTGGAAGCTTCTTTCACCACAATAACCAGACTTCTTAACTTCTCTAATGCTGAAGAGCAATAGGAAGATGATTGGTAGCGTAAAATACTACATCTCTTCTCTGTTTTTCTTTCTTTTCTTTTCCCTCGTCCCCTCCTCTCCTGTTTCCTCTTCTCTCCTCAGTCTCTCCACAAATCTTTCTCTTTCCTTCCTTGCTTCCTTATTCTTCTTCTTTCTTTTCCCCTTTCCTTCTTTTCCTCCCCTTTCCTGAGCTTTCCTTAACTTCCCTGTATTTTCCTGCTACTCTCAAACTTAAAGAAAGCAAACATATCTATATAGTGAATCAGACTTTGCAGCATAAAGTTAATAAGTCTGAAGCAAATTCTAGGTTTAAGTCTTTAAGTTCTGGATCCAAGATTAGATTGGATACATACAAAGAAGAAGGTGAAAATAGCTTCTTTTACTTCAAAGAGAAAGTCAGCTCTATTCAATGATAGGGCAGGTAGTTAACAAATTTAAAAGTGTATTTTATCAGTAAAACATTTTGATCTCTCATATTTAATATATGCATATTTATAAGCTTTTCAATAATATATTCTGGCATTAAAATATTAAAAATTAGGTAATTAAAAGGATTAGCTGAAAAATATACATGAATGTTTCTTTCTCTATCATCTTACCATTCTTCAATAGACTGCTCGCTCTTTTTGCCTACTCCACCTTAGACACCCCGAACATGTGTGTATTTGGTGTGAGCACAAGCTCTAAAGAATGTCGAACTTTCCAAATGCCAACCCTTAAGCAGTGATTCTCAGCCTGCCAGCTGACTGATTGGGGTTTTGAACCCCCTGGGAATATATAATTATGAGTGCCCCATAATTTGCCCATAGATTCCAAGAGCTCAACTGAGAAACTTAGGATAGTGGTGTCTAACTGGAATGTAGTTCCTTGATTATTACAAAGCAACAGGAAGGCTGGTAGTGGTGTTTATATCCTGAGATGGAGGATGGTGAGTTAAGACTCCTTAAAGCTGGAAGAGTTGAACTTTTGTGGGGTTATGAGAAGGGCCCAAGTGAAATTTTACTACAATAGATGTGCATTTTGTAAAATGGAACTAGTCAGTATACACAGTATTTAGAAAAGTATAGGTGGATCTTACTCTCTTTAATTAAATTTAACACACGTTAATTGTCACCTTCCATGCTTTAGGAACTGCATCAGATGTTATAGAAGTAAGAACTAGTTGAGTAAGTCATTGGGACATCTATGATTTCACAAGTAACAGAGAGACTGAATATGAAAATTAAAAAACTAAGAGAATATAATACAGTTGTGAATAAGGTTCAGAAGAAGCAGGTGAGAAATGATCAACTCCAGAAAGAGGCATTTAAATAAAAGAACATTCAATCTTGGTTTTGAAAAATTCAGGTAATAAAAATAAATGGGATGAGGCAAAAAGATATGAGATGACAAAGTTTTGGTTCTAATTTCACAACGATTAGCTCTGTTGACTTGGTCAGAATATTTACCTGATTCAGACTTCAACTTTTTAACTTTAAAATTAGACCTTTTGACTTTATGGTCTTCAAGAAGTCAACAAATTTATCTGTGCACCCACTGTGTTTTAGGGGAAATAACAATGAATAAGATAGTACTTTCCCTTAGGGAGCTTTCAATCTATTAGAGGAAAAAGACAAGCAGACAAATAACTAGAATTAAGACTATTCTTGCAAAAATCCTGATAGCCTAGGAAGGCAATAAGGAAAACCTGATAATGATTATCATGATAGCAGCAGCTGATATTTCTTGATAATTATATGTACCAGCTTTACCTGCATTACTCAAATTACCTCATCTAACACCATAAAAAGTCTAGGAGTTTCTTCTGCCTCTTTTCTTTGTCTTCTTCTTTCTCTTCTTCCCATTTTGTGGAAGAAGGAACTAAAGCTGGGACATGTTAGGCAATACACCCAGGTAACAAGGTAGTTGATGCTAAAGTTGATGCTTGAGTGCAAATAAGCCAATGATAGACTGAGATATTGATCATTATACTCTGTGACATAGTTCGCTGTGATCTATAGCTGTCTATGATTATGGAAGGCAGCCAGGACTGTAACTTGATGAGAGCAAGAAAATAGCATAGTAGACAAGTGATCCATGTCAGAGATTTTTGCAGTTATTAGAGATTCAACCATAAAACTAAGATTGAGGGGAAGCATATTAGATCCACCATTTAAGAATTGAGGACACACCTGTAATCCCAGTACTTTGGGAGGCTGAGGCAGTCAGGAGGTGAGGAGATCAAAACCATCCTAGCCAACATGGTGAAACCCCATCTCTACTAAAAATACAAAAATTAGCTGGATGTAGTGGTGCACACCTGTAGTCCCAGCTATTTGAGAGACTGAGGCAGGAGAATCACTTCAGCCCGGAAGGTGGAGGTTGCAGTGAGCCTAGATCACACCACTGCACCCAAGACTGGTGATAGAGCGAGACTCCATTAAAAAAAAAAATATTGAGGGAAGTTGGAGAAGTGGGCAAGATTACAAGGTAGGGATACATAAGTAGGCTTCGCGAAAAGAACCAGAAACGCACCTACTAAAACTGGAGTTCAGGACAAGAATTAACTACTACTAGGAAAAGGCATGAGCCCAAGTACTGGAAGAAGACACAAAATTAAAGAAGTGCTAATGGCGAATTGTAGTAGAAGAGGTTGTTATAATGCCTCCAAGTAGCAGATCTCTGACTGTGGGTTAGATTGAGCCTAAGGCCTGGAGTACATTATATACTGTGAGTGGCGATATGGCATGTGGTTTGAGAACACTTTCTTCAAGATATACATGCCTGTTTTGTGATGCCATTACACCACTTATTCCATCTAAGCTATTATTTAACTTCTCTGATCCTCAGTTTGTTGCCTGTGAAGCGAGTAAAGTGGTATCTTCTGAATAATTGTGTTCATCAAATTATTACATAATGTATATAAAGCACCTACTATGGAATGTGGCACAAAGTTAGTGTATTGGTAAGAATTACTTTAGCAGCAAGTAACAGCAACCTCAAGATAACAAAGGCTTCCTAGGATAGAAATTAGATTTCCTCTCACATGAATCCCAGCAAGCTCAGTGTTCGTGTGGCAGCTCCAAAATCATCAAGGTCTCAAGCTCCTTGGTTACTTATTGTTCTGCCATGTGTAGCATATATTCCAAGTTGTGGTCAAGACGTTTACTCCAGCTCCAGCCAGCATCTCTGCATTCCAGCCGACAGCAAGAAGACTAAAGGCACTTCCTGGAAGTTGCCAATATATCCTTTTTTTATGTTTTGTTTGCCAAAACCTAGTCACATAGATAAACTAGTCACATGTGAATCTGGGAAATGTCCTTAGTCCATGTAACCATGCCCCAAGCTGAATTTTGGGTGTTATGTTACTGTAAAAGAAGGAGAGAATGGATATTGGGAGATGAGTAGAGTCTCTGGCACAGTGTATAGTCAGTAACTGATGCCACCAGGAGAAGTGCTTTAGTAGTTATAGTACTTAATATGGGAGTAGTAAGACATTCCATTTGTGGGATGAATTAAATGAAAACTCTAAAAAAAATTAGAGTTTTGAATAGCCACTCCTGAAGAAGCTCAGGTTTATACACACAACTTGATTCGTAGAAGTCAGGGATTGAAGTTTGACTTTTACAGTTAAAGACAGCTAACTAATTACTAAACTTGTTTCCTTTTTCTACTGAACTCAGACAATATTTTTCGTTTTCCCTTACAGTTAGAGATGGGCATGGCATGGAATGGTAGCTGATGAAATATGAGTAGAAAGGTCATAACCCTCACAGGCCTGGCTCATTTAAAACTTTCCATGTGTGATCTTCTGAGCTATTTTTCCTTTTAAAGTAAGCTAGGAATCCAGTTGTTTAACATAGCAAAGCATGACATAGAAGGAGCCTGGATCTCTGCATCACTGCCTGGAGGACAGTAAAATTCAGAAGAGTTTTTTTTTTTTTTTTTTTTTGTAGATAAAACTTTCTTGACAAAACCTTCTAATTGCTTTGAAATAAAATCAAGGTAAGAGGGTAAGATGGTAAGATGTAGTATGGAGGCTTCTGCAGATCAGGGGGCATCTATGTTAGGTGTATTTAGCTAGCTGGCAGGTTGATTGGCTTACATGGTAGATAATTTATAAATAAAAGAGATAATAAAGTTGTGCAAGCTAGACAAATATACTCATTTCTAAAGCAAATAAATTAATTAAAAATTAATTGATAAAAAATGCAAATGAAAGAGCCAATAAAAAGCTGATTACAAAATCAGCTAGAAGGCCAATATACCAGACACAATACCAAACTTCTAGATTATGTACAGAAGTATGTCTAAAAAGCTCAGTTTTCACGCAGGGACTGCTGCTTTCCCAGGCAACTCTCCCTTTGCTACTCAAAATATTAAAGATAGTTTAAACTTTAAACACTTATTATTTCTTTGTGGTGATAACATTAAGAATCCTCTCTTTTTGCTGTCTTGAAATATATAACACATTGTTATTAGCTATAGTTACCCTACTGTGAAGATTTCTTTTTTTCATTAACATATGTGGAAAGTTACTGGTAAAAATAATCCAGAACATATTGTGATTTTTACCTTTAGGTATATCTGTTATGAGCAAGAATAGTTATCCTCTGTCAAGGCAACTGTGTCACCTGATCATTGGATCCGCACCCGTTCTTCACTGGCAAAGCAGTTAATATTCTCAAGTTCCCTAAGTTAAAACAACAGAAAAACATTCTCTAGTGTGCCTTTTCATTATTTTGTAAAAACTAAAAATAAAAAACAAAAAACCCAACCAACCAAGCAAACAAAACATAGTCATATGTTGCACATCTGGCTCTAACTATATGGCTTCCTGAGGGCTATTTAGTTTTATGAGGAGACTGAATTTGTATTGCTCCTGAGATAAATGCACGCGTGTCCTTTTCTAAGGGGAAAATATGCTGGCTGAACAACGAAGCTCTAGCTCATCTTTGATGGGCCCCAGTTCCCTTGGGGGAACTCATCTCAATGAGTCATTAAGATGAGCAAAGCTCTAGACTGACGTGAAGAGAAACAAAAGGGAAAGTTCTGATGCATCTATGTGTAAAGGTTCAGCAAGTGTCTGTTTGGAGACATCTTTTTAAGCATAAATGCAGTGTGAAGAATAATGAAGGAAAATGGATATAGCTCTGACTACCTAATTGAAAAATATTATTTGGAGATTAATATCATAAACATTCATTCATTCTATACACATTTAATGAAGGCTTTATTTTATTTGTTTCAGGTCTTGTGTGAGGGCCTGGATATACAGTGCTGAGTAAAACAGGCAGGGTCCGTGTCTGCTTGGATCACAGAACATCTAGAGAAAAAGATGGACTTTGAAAAACATTCAGGTGAGGCATTCTGGGAATATGATTATCCAAACACAACTCTCTTCCCATCCCCCTATTTCTATAACCTAAATCCAAGCCACTTGTCTCTACTGATACAAATGGCTCCAGGGCCCCATAAGTAGTTGTGTAAAGATGACGCTGTGGGCATTGTTGGCATCCTGGTGGAGAAAACTCGTGTTGGGATTTTTTCTCTAAGGCCTGGAAAGCAGCTGGAGATAACCATGAGATCTCAGTGTAAGATCAGAGAGTAGTGGATCCTGTAAGAGCTTGGCCTTCAGAGACAAGTAACCACTCATGTAGAAGGTTCTCACTAGCCACGGAATAACTTGCCAAGTCTCCTTGAATGCATGAGGTAAGTAGGAGCTGAATGGACAACTGAGTACCCTCAAATTTTTTGAGGACAGGAACACCCAAGAACAAAGAGCCTCCCTGGGAGTCAGCAGTGAACTGGCTTATGTATCATTAGCACATGGGGATAGGACACCTTTCCTCCCACCACTTATGAGAATGCTGCCACTTAGGGAGCTTTGTCATTGGCAAAGCCCTAATGAGCAGATAAAGAGAAACAGCCACCCATCTACAAGGACAAAAGCCAGGAAAAGGGAGACCAATTAGAGCGCATAGAACCCATCCCTAGTGAAATAAGAGCATCTGGAAGGGACAAAAATGAAGAGAAAAATAAGGACACTTTTTGGATCCAAGCATTATTTTTGCAACTCTTCAATTCAGTATATAAATAAAGAAGAAAAGGATTTCTGCTAAAATCTAAATTATTAGCCTGAAGATCAAGTTTAAGAAATATCCCAAAGAATAGAGGCAAGTATAGATTAAAGATATAAAATGGAAACCATAGGAGAGTTAGTGGATAGATAAGAGAGAATTAGCAAGTGAAAAATAGAGATTGCAGGAGGAGAATGGAAGAGATACAAGAAATGAAATAACTATTTTAAAGTTTTCTTTTTTTTCTGAGCTAAAAAAAAATCCAAATTACCAATTGAAAAGGCTTAATAAATTCCAGACAGGATGGATGGGAAAATGCACCCACCTAGGCAAATTCTGGCAAAACCCCCAAGCTTGCAAGCATCCATTCAGAGAAACAAGTAGTTTACACAGGTGCAGAAAATCAAATTCATGTTGGGCATCCCATTTGCAACTGAAATGAAAGCCAAAGAAATAGCAGCCATAGATTACTAGGCGAAAAGAACTACCACGCAAAAATCCAAACCCAGTTATCTATCATTTATTCATCAGGGCAGAAGATTTGGGGGACATGCAATGTTCTTGAATGATGAGACTCAGTGTCATAAAATTTAAGTTTTTCAGAAATTAATTTATAAATGTCATATATTTATAACTTGTTAGAGTGCCAACAACTTTATTAGTAAGTAAATCGGATTAGATAGCCTTAAATATAAATAGTATTAAAATATAGCCAAATATATAAATTATGATATAACTTTTTTAAAAATCAGATATCATAATACTAAAAAAACAGGCTTTGTAATCATATAAACATAATATTGACACAGGATTAAACAAGTTATGGAAAAATATAGAAAATATAGAAATAGACCACATAATTATATATATGAATTTATCACATGGAAAAAGTAATAGATTGATTTAGTGGGAAAAAGATGAATTATTCATTAATTCAACTGGCTATTCATTTTGGAATAAATAAAAGGGAACACACATTTTGTGCCACATACAAATAACAGGTAGATTAACATTAAATTCAACAGAAAAATATAAAAACATTAAGCATCTTGTGAAAAACATTACAAATGCATGTGAAACCAAAAAGATGCTTTCTTAACCAAGACAGAGAACGCTGAGACATATAAGAGGAAATAAACATCTTTAACTATTTAAAATGTGAAATTTTTATAAGGCACAAAATATTACAATGTTGATACATGAATGTTTGATCTGGAATATAAGACAATGTAACATGGATAGCACATAGAGTTAATATCTATAATATACCAAAAGCATTTTAAAAAGTGACAAAGGAAAACAAGGAAAAGGAAAATAGGCAATCTAGTGGATAGGCAATACACAGGAGAGGATAAATCCAAATAGCCAATAAATTCATAGGAAGATTTCCAACTTCATTAACAGTAAGGGGAATGTAAATTTAAATAACCACAATATGTAGTTTTATGCTCATTAGGCTGTAAATATATTTATAACACCTGTTTCTGGCCAGTACATGAAGAAAATAGAATTATATGTATCGCTGGTAGAAATATAAGACTTTACAGCTTTTTAAAAGAACTTGATCAGACCACCTCTATAACAATATAAAACAAATGTATTCTTAAAAGTAGCATCTAAATCCTTGGACGCTAGCTACTAGAGATAAAGCATCAGTACATAAAGTATATATCTATAAGGATTTTTATTTCAGCACTATGCATAGTAACTAAAAACTGGGAACAAAGTTAATATTCAACAATAGATAAATGATTGAGTAATTTTTTTTTGAGATTGTCTCACTCTGTTGACCAGGTTGGAGTGCAGTGGTACAATCTCAGCTCACTGCAACCTCTGTTTTCCAGGTTCAAGCAATTCTCCCACCTCAGCCTCCCAATTAGCTGGGATTACAGGCACGCACCACCCTACCTGGCTAATTTTTGTATTTTTAGTAGAGACGGGGTTTCACCACTTTGGCCAGGCTGATCTCAAACTCCTGGCCTCGTGTGATCTACCTGCCCCATCCTTCCAGAGTGCTAGGATTACAGGCCAAATGATTGAATAAATGAGCATTCATCTGTACCATGGAATATCACTTGGCCATAAAAAAATGAATACTTGACTTAGAGACAATCCTATTTAATGACAATGGTGAAATACAGGAAGGTGTGTAGAGAAAGAACAAATAATGGAATATTATTCAGCCATAAAAAATAATAAAATCTTGTCATTTGCAGCAACATATACAAACCTGAAGGAGGCTAAGTGAAATAAACCAGGCACAGAGAGAAAAATATTGCATGTTCCCACTCATATGTGGGAACTGAAACAATTGATTTCATGAAGGTAGTGAATAGAATGGTGATTACCAAAAGCAGGGAAAGGAGAGGGTGGAGTTGAAGAAAGGTTGGTTAATAGGTATGAAAACACAGTTAGAAGGACAAAATTCTAGTGTTCAATAGCACACTAGGGTGATAATAGTTAACTAATTTATTGTATATTTCAAAATAGCAAGAAGACAAGATTTGGACTGTCCTCAACATAAAGAAATGATAAATATTTGAAGTGATTGATATCCAATTACCTTGATTTGATCATTACACACCATATGCATGTATCAAACATCATATGTACATAAATATGTAGAACTATAATGTATCAATAAAAAATTGAAAAAATAGTATACTCTAAAAGAAAAATAATTTCACATATACAAATATATACTATTGTGATAAGTGTTATGAAGAACTTCAGGGCCTGGAATGGCATAGAATATGTGCTTTCCCTGAGGAAGTGACATTTAAAATAAGACACAAAGAATACATAGTAGTGGCTAGGTAAAGAGGAAGGAGAATATTGTTCCAGATAGAATGGCACATGAGCAGGTTGCATGTTGGGAAATAATTCATGTTGGCACCAAGGAGGAATTATGAGAAATCTAGAATGATAGGAACTTTGTAAATGAAGAGCAGCCTAGCTTAAGATGAGATTGGAGTGGTGGGCAGATGGGCACATTTTCAACCTGCAAAGAACACTGGTTTTATCTCAAGAGCAATGAGCAATTAAGACAGGAAATATTATTAGTGTTTTAAGAAAGTGACACTGGCTAATTGGTTAGGTGGCATTTGGATTGTAGCGGGCAACACTGAAAGTGGATTGTTTAGTTTACAGATCTGAAAGCCTTGGCCACTCAAAGGTAAGATGGATAAGGATAGAGAGAGTGATGTTAGAAGAAAAAGAATTTTATTTTTATTATTTTATTTCATTTCATGTTAGGTAAGGTCTTACTCTGTTGTCCAGTCTAGAATGCAGTGGTGCAATAATAGCTCATGGCTGCCTCAATCTCCTGGGCTCAAGTCTTTCTTCTATCTCAGCCTCCCAAGTAGCTGGAACTGCAGGTATGCACCACTGCACTTGACTATTTTTATTTTTGGTAGAGACAGGGTCTTATTATGCTGCTCAGGCTGGTCTCTCCTGGCCTCAAGCAATCCTCTCACTTTGGCCTTCCAAAAGAAAAAATATTTCAAATATAATCTATGTTTCAGTGAAAAAGTTTTACAAGTATGTTAGGTAACAGTCATAAAATTGGAAACAATCTAACTTTACAAAATGATAAAAACAAATTTTAGAATACCCCTTTGATGTACTATTTGTATTATACAAATATTAAAATAATGTCAGCAAGGAAAATATAATGGCAAGAAAAATAATAGTGATAAAAAGTGTTTAAGGTAATGTTTATACAATGTATATTGTGATACTAGCTATGTAAAAAAAAAAGTACTTGTGTGTATGCATGTATACGTCAATTATGAAAGTGATCATGATTTCCCCCATTATAATATTTTCTCCAAATTTTCTCCAGTGACTACAAATTACTCTATCAATCAGACTTTTAAGTAATAGGATTAAAAGCTGCTTAATCACGGATATTTCTAATGTTTATTCAGATGCCTGAATTCATCAACTTTGTTGTATCTTCTTTATTTAAAATATTTCATCTCTACTCAGATTTCAAGTTATTTTTATCATTATTTTCTTTAAGCCTTTAAATACATAAAATGAGTTAATTTACCAAAAACACAGGCAGAGTTTAATTAACTTCAGAATCCAAAAGCCTTTTCTTATTTCTAGTTTACTTGGCTGAAATTCTGGAACCCAAGTTACTGAATCCAACATACTATGAATGCCTATATTTAGACTGTCATAAAAAATTTCAGTTGTAAAAAGCTCAAAAGCAGTGAGAGAAATAACAATGGTGAGGGTTAATTAAATCATAATTCTGAAATCTGCCTATGTGAAGAACAAACTTTTATTCTTAACATAGATGTAGAAAGATTAAACTGGTCTATGTTGATTAGATGGAATATTCTGTCGCAAATAGCAGGAGAGGTCAGTTCCATTTGGATTTTCATAGTTTACGCTTTGCTGCGTTTTGATCACAGGGATGAAAAACTGAAAAATGTATATTCTCCTATGCGAAATAAGAAATTTTACGTATGTATGTTTTTAGTATGTTTATAATACTATATAACACATGTAATAATACATATTCAAGTATGATATATATTTTTACATTTCCAAATCCTTTACTTTTCAAATTTTTAATATGCTTCTAAGATATATAAAAATATATTTATTAAAGTTAATGAGATTTTCTTTTTTCTTACAAAGATATTAAAAAATAGGAAAGTATGAATCAGCATTTTTCTTTCACTTGATCTCATAAGTATTCCATACTGTGGTTTTCTTGTATTTCATTTAGAATTATATTTCCTTAGATATCTCTTTCTAGTTTAAAACTGTGTATTTATGATATAACACAGTAAAATAATATTCACGTATTTGTATATGTTTTACTTCTCTTTAGATTATCACATAGAGTCGATTCTCATAGAGAATATCTAAGCTGTAAGAAATGAAAAACAAGTTGTGTTAAGTAGAGTACCTAGGAAAGTACTGTGTATGCTATACACATACAGTTATCCTTTCATATCCATGGGTGATTAGATATTCAAGCCTACCCCACTCTAACACCCCTCTCCACTGAACAGATACCAAAATCCATAGATGCTCAAGTCCCTTGTATAAAATGGTGTGGTATTTGCATACGAACTATTAACATCCTCTTCTATAGTTTAAATCATCTCTAGAGTACTTATAATACCTAATACAATGTCAGTGCCATGTAAATAATTGTTTTACTGTACTGTTTAGGGAATAATAACAAGAAAAAAAGTTTGTACATGTTTTGGACAGATGCAACCATCCATTTTGTTATCAAATATTCTTTACTGTGATCGGTTGAAGCTATGAATACCGAACCTATGATACAAAGGGCTGACTGTATATATGCATACACACACATATACATACACACACATATACATACTTACATACATATATACATATGTATGAATATTTCCAAGTATATTTATGTTATATAAATATTTTAAATTATAATTCTTATACATTTAGGCATCTATGCCTAGGACTAAATCATAAGGTATTAGCTGGGCATAGATGCTGAAAAATATTTTAAATAATTAGCTGATCCTTTGCTTATATGCAAATGCTGCAATTAAAGTAGTATTTTTCTTTCATAAATTTTCTAAGTAGTTGGCTGAATTTAACTTTTAAGCAGGTTAAATAGTTCCCTTGTTTAAACTATTGGAACTTAGCAACCTAAAAGATATTATCTAGGAAGGTAAATTGAAGTTCAGCCTGTTTGAACTACTACATATCTGAAAATAATGGAATCAGAAAATGAGATTTTTGCTGAATTATGTATTAGTTGATGATAATACAATGGTTTGATAAAGGAATATTTGATCCAGTTAATTCTTGTGTGAATATTCAGTAATTGCCAGTGGGATAAATTTGACTGAAGGGAGGAATTATGAAAGCAAACTTTCCACTTGTTTTGACATAAAATTTGCAATTTCACATCTCAAACTAGTGATTAAAATATTTGAAATTATATTTACATTGTGTTAACTTGATGGGATATGTTGAAAAATATGATTTCTAAGTTTTGGTTTACTCAGTTAATTTAAGAGGATTCCCATTCATTTTGCAATAGCATAGTCTATTCATTACAACCTAAAATATCATAGTGAATTGTATATGTTGTAGCTTCTGTTGTAGCTGTACATCTAGAACCACAAAACACAGCAAAACAAAACAAAACAACAGTAAAAACTCCGAAAATTTGTTTGGAAACTAGAACTTAAACAGAAAACAGTAGAAGACTTAGATTTTATCTAGAGAAAGCATTCTCTTTACAACAAGCTATCAGTTTAATGACTAAAAACTTTCTAAAATTTCATTTTTTCTCATTTTTGCTGGTAATGGAAAGCAATTTCCATTAGAAGACTACAAAGCAAAGTTGGAAGCTGGCATAGTCATAGAATATTAGAGGTTAAAAAAGAAACCTTTCAGATTCACTAACTACTGCTATCATTTCTCACATGAATGTGTTAGACTCAGAGTTGACTCACTTCTCTTTGCACAGCAATCATTGGTGGGGTAGAATTTAAACCAAAGTTTTCATATTTTTAGTCTTATTTACCTTCTTTTGTAAAACCAATTTGTTTCATTTTAAGAGAGGCATATTCATACAGATTAGCTGTTCATCATGTCACTTACCACTAATGGAGACATGATGAAATGATGGAAAATAAATAGCACTTATTCTAATAGTTAAATAAATATTTTGATATGTGCATATACAACTGCACTTGTGTTTTCATTGATGTTGCCTAGGATGTCTCTTTTAACCTTGCCTTAAATAAAATGAACCATATAAAAACATTTAAACAATATAACAAAATATTTTATATGTAATAGTACAGATGATACATCTATGGTCAGCCTTCTAATGACAAAAAATATATATAAAATTGCTGGGTTTTCTTATTTATGCTGGTAATGGAATAAAATTCCAACTGGAAGAACAAAATGTATAATTTTGGTTTATGAGTGATTAAATTTTGTGAAATTTTTTTATACTAAAAATATCCTTAGAACTGTGATGACCATATGTTCTCTAGAAATCTAAATTATTAAGCCAAATAAACATGAAAAAATAACATTAGAACTCTGATGACCATAAGTTCTCTGGATATCCAAATCATTGAACCAAAGGGAAAAAAAAAACTGAAAGACTAATACAATTATTTAGTTAAATTAACATGTGTTTTTTTAAATTTATTTTTGCCAACAGCACACCCTTTAAAAGAAAAAAAAGTTACTCTTTTTCTCTTGTGTACATTAATTGCCTTCTTTTCATCATCATTGGTTCATACTCAGAATTTCCTAGCTAGACTAACATAAAAATCTTAGAATTATTTTTATTAGATTTTTTTCTAAGATTTTTATTCTAAAATTTTTTATTAAAATTATCAGATTTGTTTTATTTTAAAAAAAGAATCAAGCTGTGGAAGGGCTGCATTCCTTCTGGAGAACTTAGGGAAGAATCTATTCCTTATTTGTATTCAAGCTTCCAGAGGCTGCCCCTATTTCTTGGCCTGTGGCTGTCTTTCATTTTCAAAGCCAGCAATCACATCCCTCTGACCTCTGCTTCCATGTTTTCATACCTCTTCTTTATGATTAAAAATTCAACAGAACTTTTAAAGATTTTTTTAAAAATAAAACAAATCTGATAACTTTAATCTCTGACTTAAAAGCATATCTTGAAATGACGTCATTTTGCTTGCAGAACAAAGTCAGCAGTTATTTAGACTCCTCTCCAACAGTTTCAGCCTTTGCCCTTCCTATTTCTCTTTTTAAATTCTGTCTCCCCATTGGACAACTTTCTGTTTCCTGGTGGGGTTCTGTTCTAGACCTTCATCTAAAGGTTGATGTATTTTGAGACTCAGCTCATTCAAATAATCTTTCCCTCATTTAATGAATATATACTGAGTGTTCCTTATATCATTTATTGTGCTAGGCAAAGTGAAAACAGATCTGTTAAAATGGCGCTATGGTTTTTGAAGAGGAAAAAACAACAAACCTCTGGTGATAAGACAGTAAGAGAAGAAACTTTTATACAAGGAGCCAAGGAAAATGTTCAGAGTTGACATTTAAAATGAGACCTGGAGACCAGCCTGGGCAACATGACAAAATCCCATCTCTACAAAAATTACTAGATGCAGTGGTGCATGCCTATAGTCCCAGCTACTCGGGAGGCTGAGGTGGGAAGATCACTTAAGCCCAAGTCTGGGAGATTGAGGCCACGGTGAACAGAGATCACATCACTGCACTCCAGCCTGGGCAACAGAGCAAGACCCTGTCTCTAAATAAATAAATAAATAAAAATAAAAAATAAAATGAGACCTGAAGCCAACAGGCTATCTCTATAAGTTTCCTGTTACTGCTATAATAAATTATCATAAACTTAATGGTGCCACACAACACAAATTTATTATGTTACAGTTCTGGAGCTCAGAAGTCATGGTCATAGGTCTTATGGGTCTAGAATCAAGCTGTGGAAGGGCTGCATTCCTTCTGGAGAACTTAGGGAAGAATCTATTCCTTATTTTTATTCAAGCTTCCAGAGGCTGCCCCTATTTCTTGGCCTGTGGATGTCTTTCATTTTCAAAGCCAGCAATCACATTCCTCTGACCTCTGCTTCCATGTTTTCATACCTCCTCTTTATTACTGAAAATTCATCAGAACTTTTTTCCTTAGGTTTAAAATAGCGGTTAAGTATATGTATACTGGCCCCAGGCCACCTAGGTTGGAACCCCAGCTTTAATACTCGCTGTAATTTTCAGCACATATAAAACACAAACACAAAAATAAAACAACTTCTGATGCCTAGTTTCCTCAAATGTAAAGTGGGGCTGATAATGGCACTGGCCTCAAAGTAATGTGATGAAGATTAAAAGGATTAATGATGTAATACTCTTAGACCGCTCCAAGAAGTCCTAGCCACTATTATTATTAACAAATATTTATTGGGTGATGATTATAGTTGAGGGGTTCAGCTGAAATTTTAACTACATCTAATTACTGTCAAATCAACCACAATTTCATGGAGCAGAGAAAAGATTTGAAGAACTATTTATACACTCACATATGTTTCACTAGTAGAATTTAAACACTTTGAGAACAATGTCATGCAACTAGAAGTACATGGGGATGGAGTTCAGCTTTAGTATTGACAATTTTTACTTGTAAAATGAGATTCTGCATACATACCTTAAAGTAACAACTAGTTCAGACACAGTGGCTCATGCCTGTAATTCTAGCACTTTGCGAGGCCAGGCAGGTGGATCACCTGAGGGCAGGAGTTCAGACCAGCTTGGCCAACATGGTGAAGTCCTGTTTCTACTAAAAATACAAAAATTAGCTAGCTGTGATTAGGGGGTGGGGTGTGCCTGTAATCTCAGCTACTCAGGAAGCTGAGGCAGGAGAATCGCTAGAACCCAGGAAGTGGAGGTTGCAGTGAGCCAAGATCACGCCATTGCACTCAACCTTGAGTGACAAGAGCAAAACTCCATCTCAAAAAACAACAACAACAAAAACTGATTTGTGGCAAAACTTTGGCATTTCCAGAGATGACTATCTTGGCTCTATGAAAATGGTCTAATGTTATCTAGCCTTTGATAAATTGGTTGAAATTTATCTTAGTAATAAAAACAGAGGATTTGCAGGAACAAGGTTGGATTTTGGGGTTAGGAAGTGAGAGGACCATTACCTCAGCCATGGATAAAAGCTTTCATTGTGGATTATCATTCAAAGGTTAAAACGCTCCTTCAGTTTGCGTTCTATCCCCTTATAAATGCTTCTCAGCACTCCTTTAACTGGTGGTGTTATGCTTTTTTTATTTGTAGGTAAATTACATTTTACTGTGGATGTTTTCCAAGATTTGTGACTAGGCTGTGTGGTTTATTATATGCTTTCAGTTTTCTGTCAGGTTTTATATGTTTTAATCTTCGGAATTTCAACATATGGTGACTCTTTCTGGAGGTTAGATGAGCAATTAAAATGCTGTCTGGTTGCTTTGTGTCAGTGCATATGCTCTTCACATTTCATGCTAAATGAGAACAAACCACACAGTCTTCTTTTGCCTTACTTTCCTCTTTGGGAATTTAGGAATAGAAATATTCATTCTTCCTGACTGCTGTGAGTAATGAGTCATAGGAAAGATGTGACATCTAGCTCAGTTAATATCTACCAAAGCTAAGCAAAACCATAGATCCTTAAACCTACTTCTAAAAGTCGTTTTACCAGTAACTGTTCTCCACAGGGTTTCACAGCACACAGTCAAATAACATTATAAATGCAGGTTGCAAATTAACCTTCAGAACAAGAAATTAATTACCCAGAAGTACCCCTTTGGGTGCATTAAAGATGAAAGTATCTTGTATAGATATTGTCTTCTGCTTTGTTAATAGTTGGTATCCATTTTCAACTTTGCTGAATGTTAGGTGGTACTCATATATGGCACTCACTCTAGCCTCGCTACCTAGGACTCTGTTAAAAGTCAAAAGAGGTATTGAATTGCACTGAAACAACAGAGGATTTTGATGAAATTCGACTAACATTTATTGCACTTCATATCTACAATGGAAAAGTTCTATACTTAGTATGAAGGGTCAATCTGGAGAATTTTTTAAAAATGCAATCTTTATTCCAAAGGAATTTGCAATGAATTTTTAAGACAGAAATATTTTGCCAGTGCCAAGAGGGTACTCAATAAATGTTTATTAATCAATGATTAAATGGCATGAGAGGAAAAAAGGACTCGGATTGGAGCACAGAGTAGGGGTTGATTTTGAATGTGACTTGGCAAAAAAGGCAACATTTAAGATTGAGTTTGAAAAAAGTAGATTTGGCTATTGATAAAAGAGTTTCTTTGTATCAGGGCTGGCACACTGTGGAAAACCATTTTGTGTATTTGGGGACTACGACTATCTTGGTGTTATTGATTATGTTTTCTAGACCACAGAGAGTAGTGAGATATGGAGCTAGAAAGCAAGTTTAAGCCCAGATGATAGAGGTCCAACATGCTAAAGAGTTTGGACTTTAGGTAGTGACCAACACTAACCTTTGAAAATACAGGCAGTGGTGTGCTGGTAAACTTCTTGCCTAAAAACTTGATTTGTCACTTTTGTCAACTTTTATACCATAAATACTCCCACTATGACAGATTTCAAGCTGCCAACTGGACATCACTGAACTGTGAACTGGGAAGATATGCAACTCTTGCCAACTAGCATGAGCTAACTGAAGGGCACATTGACAAGATTTGGCATCTCAGATATCTATTTTAGAATGTTTATCTTGGCACCTGGTTAATGAATAGATTGTAGACAGGAGTTGGAGAATTGGTTGGGAGACTAAACCATAACTCAAGTGAAAGCTGAAGAAAACTAAAGCTTGGAGTGGGGATGAAGAGCTGAGATTGATGAAGGAAAAAATACTCAGCAGAGCAGAGTTTTCATTTCCAGGGTCTAAAAATGGGTTCTGGAATACCTGTGAACTCCCTGAAACTGTATATCCTTATTTGTATGTATATTTTGGGGAACAAGTTTTTATTAGACTTTCTAGATTTATTACCTTCACCCTTAAAATTTGCGAATTGTAATTTTTAGGTAGAATACACAGAATTTGTTAAGTAGCTGTATATAGTGCAAACAGAGATTGAATAATGTGAGAGAGTACAGTTGCTGATGATTTGGAGACTTGTAACTTGAACAACTGGAAAGATTTTATACCATTTTCTGAGACATGGAATGAACAAAAAAGGCAAAATTAGAGGATTCAATATCTTACTAAGTGAACGTAATACTTATAAGAATTTTAGAACAAAATAAGATGCAGCAGAGCACAATAGGTAAAACATAAGAAAATTGGATGCTAAAATCATTTTTTTACTATGTTGAACCCAGATATGGGAACTCAGTATATATTTTGTTATGAAAACATAATTCTTATTATGTCTCCAAGTCATCTCAAAGACCCTTTCGATAAGGAAGAAGAAGTAAAAGGAGGAAGAGAGGAAGGGAAAGAAAATGATGGGGAAGAGGAAGAAAAAGACAAAGAAGAGACTCAAGCCCTATCCTAAGTTTGTCTTGTTTTCAAAGCAATACATGAGAGCAGGTCTCAGAGTTAGGAGGAAGTGCCATATAATGGAAAGAACACAGGCTAAAAAGCAAAGTTTAATTTCTATCTTATTTGCTTTATAACCTGCAGGAAGTAACTTAACCTCTCTAATTCTCATTTTCCTCATTTCCAAAATGAAACAACTAAAATTTACTTTTCAAAACTATTGTAAATATTGATGATAAGGTCTATAAAGAATATAGTGATAATTGTTTAAACAGGTTATTATGATCAAAACAAGGTAATTCCTTGATATTTATTATAATGGAAACTGATTCACATAATCACACACACACACACACACAGAATCACACACACACACACACACACACAGACTCACACACACACACATTCTCTATTGGTATGTACAAAAAATTAGAAGGTGTAGGTAAATAAAATTTGACTTCAGTGAGCTTTTGTTATTTCATGATTTCTCTCCAATTCAGCATCACTTTAACTTGTGAATATCTAAAAAACAATTAAAAGAAAAAAAAATCAGTGGGACTCCTGTCTGCTCATCCACTGATTGGCTTAAATGAAGACTGAACTTTATTGGTTGGTAATCGATATGCAGTTGAGAAGGCAGTACCAGAGGGTTTAGGATTTGAGTACTATCATTTTTGTGATTTGCCTTTGGCCTTCTCTTGTGTTACTGAAACATGACTTTAAAATAAATCTTTGTGAATTGAAGAAGCATTTTATTTCATATAATAAAATGTGACTATAATAGGCCCCATGGCTTTCTCCTAGACATATAAAAAAGTTTGAATTTAAGACATAAAGTGGTTCAAGTAGTTTTCTAGGGCTGCCATAACAAGTTACCACAAACTTGGCTTAAAACAATAGAAATGTACTGTCTCACAGGTATGGAGGCCAGAGTCTGACATCAAGGTGTCTACACTCTAAGAAGAATCTGTACCTTGCCTTTTACAGCTTCTGGTAGCCTCAGGTGTTGTACTCATTTCTTGGTGTTCCTCGGCTTGCGGCCACATTACTTCAGTCTCTGCTCTGTCATCAGTTCACTTTGTGTGTGTGAGTGTGTGTCACCCTTTGCTTCTCTCTTCTAAGGACACTACCAAGGCATTTAGGATCCAGAATAATCCAAAATATTATCTCCATCTGATTCTTAACTTATATTTGCAATGACCCTTTTTCCAAATAAGATAACATTCACTCTTTCGATAGGTAAGATTATATTCAGAGGTTTCAGCGATTAGAAGGTGAATATCTATTTGGGAGGCCATTTTTTTTCAGACTACCACAATGGTTGCCATAAATTTAAATGGAAGTATTTCCTAAAATAAATTCTTTTAAAAAATTGCCGGGAGTATAACATAAATTATTTGAAAAGAGACATAAGAGACAAGATTATCTTAGAGACGAGACGCTTACTTTACTTTGGTTCTACTTTAAGTCTCCATGCATTTTTGAGGGTTTGTTATGCCATTCATAACTAGGGATTGCTTCTGTCTATGTTCCACAATTTCATATTTAGTTGGGAGTAAGAATCCAGCCACATCCCAAGAATCTACAAAAATGGTATTGGGAGTTCACATAGCTGGCCTGCAGTCCAGAGTTGAAACATGTCTAGTTCAATTAATTAATTAATGTTATTTATGAAGGCCTATATGTGCCTTTCATTTATCACCTTCCTCATTGAGATATTTCAGCTTTCCTAGTGAAGCTGGAAATGATTAGTGCCAATGGGTATCATGTACATAGAAGATAATAAACATCTGATTCCTCTATGAGGCTTTGGCCTTTCCTTTCATAGTGAAACATCAATATTTTAGGTCTAAAATCTAGTTTTTGATTAAGAACCTTGTTGCCAACCTGAAAATAAAAATTTTACTTTAAAACCCAGATTGAAAAAAAAAAAAAAAAAACAAGTGAAAAGTAGTAGAAGAAAAGAAATAAAGCCAAATGCTGATACCTTGAAAGGTGTAATTAAATAGATAAACTATGGCAATCCAGATTTTTTTTGTTTTTGAGAGGAAGTTTTGCTCTTGTTGCCCAGGCTGGAGTGCAATGGCACAATCTCCGGTCACTGCAACCTCCATCTCCTAGGTACAGGCAATTCTCCTGTCTCAGCCTCCCGAGTAGCTGGGATTACAGGCGCATGCCACCTTGCCCAGCTAATTTTTGTATTTTTAGTAGAGACGGGGTTTCACCATATTAGTCAGGCTGGTCTCCAACTCCTGACCTCAGGAGATCCATGAGTTTCAATCTCCCAAAGTGCTGGGATTATAGGCGTGAGCCACCATGCCTGGCCCAGATTAAAAAAATGAAGAAATAAAGCAGGCCAGGAGTGGTGGCTCATGCTTGTAATCCCAGCACTTTGGAGAGCTGAATTGGGCCAATCACTTGAGGTCAGGAGTTCAAGACCAGCCTGGCCAACATGATAAAACACCCTCCCTACTAAAAATATGAAAATTTTCATGATGCGGTGGTGTGCACCTGTAATCTCAGCTACTCAGGAGACTGAGGCAGGAGAAATCGTTTAAACCCAGGAGGTGGAGGTTGCAGTGAGCCAAGATTGTGCCACTGCACTCCAGCCTGGGCAACAGAGCGAGACTCTTCTCAAAAAATAAAAATTAAAAAAAAGAAAGAAATAAAAAAAATTCTGTATTAAGATGGAGAAAACATAATCACAGGTGATACAGAAGTAATTTTAGACTTATGAGAGATTATTTTATGTAACTTTGTATAACTTTAAAAGAATATATGAAAAGAAATGTGAGGATCTAGAGAAAATAATTTTTTTCTACTAAAATAAATTCTAAAAAAGTTGACCCGAGGAGAGGCAGAACATCTAAATAGATCAATCACTGTTAAAGAGGAGTTTGCAAAGATTATTGAAAAGTCTCCATTTTATGGCCTGGTTTTGTGATTAGATTTGACTTTTTTTTTTTAGAGGGAGTCTCGCTCTGTCACCCAGGCTGGAGTACAGTGTCACAATCTCAGCTCTCTGGAACCTCTACCTCCCAGGTTCAAGTGATTCCTTTGCTTCAGCCTCTCAAGCAGGCAGGATTACATGCATGTACCATCAGACATGGCTAATTTTTGTATTTTTAGTAGAGACAGGGTTTCAACATGTTGGCCAGGCTGGTCTGGAACTCCTGACCTCAAGTGATCCGACTGCCTCGAACCCCCAAAGTGCTGGGATTACAGGCATAAGCCACTATGCCCAGCCTAACTTTTAAAAAGAATACACTTCCTATGACATTTAAACTATTTTAAATAATAGAATAAAATTGTATGAAGCTAAACTTAACACAAATATGTATTATGTACTAACTCATGTATTATGAGTTATTATAGAAAACATAATCAAATTCATATATAAATAAGTAAAAACTCATATCCACATATTAAATTCATCAGTATGTTGAGAATAATTCCACATGATCAAATAGGGGTTATTCTAAGACTATAAATTTGAGATAACATTAAGAAATACATCATCATTATTAATATGATTAAATATATCCACAAATTATAAGAAGGTAGAATTGTTTATATTAGTTGATAATAAAAAGACTTCAATAAAATTTAGTGGATATTCAAATAAAAACATTGACTAAAAAATAGAATATTGTCCATGATTAAATTTAGTTGGTTAGAATCGTTACATTAGTTATCTTTTCCTCAATATGTTATCATGAATTAAAAAAATTCAAAATATGAAAGAACATAAATAGATAAATATTTAAATATAATAAAGACTATTTGTCAAAAGCTAGATAAAATATTATAACCAATACTAAATAACAAAGCAATTTTCATTAAAATCAGGAATAAGAAAGGAATATCCAAAATTATGTTTTAATATTGAAGATGATTCTGTCAAGTGCAGTGATAAAATAAGAAAAAGGTTTTAAATAGAAAAGGAGAGCCAAAAATGTGCATATGCAGATGATATAATTATACAGCCAGGAAATCTAAAATTACCAATAAAATTAACTAAAAAGCTAGTGGCAAGTCATTAATTTCACTATAATCTTAACAATGTAGCATCAGTGCCAGAAAGAAACAAAAATATTGAGAGGAAAATAAAGAATGTTAATATGCATTTTTTAATGTATGTGAAAACTCAGTGTTGGCATTTTAATTCTGCAGGAGATATGATTGTTTTATTTAACAAAGGCACTGGTAAAACTGGCATTTAATTTAGAAGAAAACAAAGATAGACTCTAACTCATATCATATAAAAAAATAAATTCCAGGTGGATTAAGAGTCTAGGCCTATAGTATGAAATAAAATGTTAGAATAAAATTAGCAGACTCTGTTTATCACATTTTTGGATCACTTTTTCATTGTAAAGAGGAAACTCAGAAGCCATAAAGAAAATAAAATGAAACATACAGACTTAACTACCTAAAACATAAGCAAAAATACATAACAATAAAAGACACTATAAGCAACAGCAAAAGATAAATGTTAGCTTGAGAAAAATATTTGCAATCTAACCATAACAAAGGATTAAAATCCCAATTGTATAATATACTTTATGAATTTTTGAAGCAAAAATAATTAAAATTGGTTTAAAAATAGAAATGCAATTATTTGAAGAGGAAAGAGTGGTGGCTAACATGTATTAAAAGATATTCAATCTTACCAATAGTCAGGAAAAAGTGAATGAGAAGTAATAGGCAAGAAAGAGATCCAGCCTCTCCCTTCTATTATTTCTAACAAGTCTTTTCTTTCAGAGAGGCTACCAGGCTGTTCTCCTGAGAATACACTCAGAGTAGATTTGCTGACTCTCCTAATGTTCATTCTTATTCTGTGTTATAGTTCACACAACCTAGAATATTTTATACTTTTGTATTTTAAAATATTTTTTCAGCACTTGTGTGCATAAGCTGTTTGTCTAGGTTAGGAGTTAGATATTGTTTTAATCCATTTTATGTTACTATAAAATACCACAGACTGAGTAATTGATAATAAACACAAATTTGTTTGGATCACGATTCTGGAGGCTGCAAAGTCCAAGTGCGCAACACCAGCATCTGGTGAAGCCCTCATGCTTCATCATTGCAGGACAAAAGGAAGAAGAGCAAGAATAAACAAGAGCAAGAGGGCAAGTGTGCAAGAGGACACCAAATTTGCTTTTATAGCAAGCCTATTCTCTTCATAAGTGACCCACTTCCATGATAAGGACATTAATCCATTCATGAAGGCAAAGGCCTCATGACATAATCACTTCTTATTAGGTATCACCTCTGTATTGAAGATTAAGTTTTCTACATGTGAACTTTGAAGGACAAATTCAAACTATAGCAAATACATATGGAGATAATTAGAATACAATGGGATCAGTAGAAAAATGCAATAGAGGCTCCAAGAGAGAGCCTCAAATTTTTTCTATAAAGGCCAGGATGGGGGAAGACCAGTTACCACACAAAGGTATTATATTTTTCATTCACAGAAAACCTGGGCTCCCAACTTTAGCTTAACAACAGCTCTGTAGACTCTATAACGATATCATCACTCTCACACTTGACTTGATTATTTGTGTCTCCCCTCTTTTCTGATCATCTGATCCATCTAGTTAGAGATTTATCAATTTTACTGATCACCACCTTTAGATTTCATTATTTTTTCTATTGCTCTTCAGTTTTCTATTTTCTAGATTTTGGTCTGAACTTTATACTTTAGATTTTTTTTGCTTTAGTTTAATTTGCCCTTCTTTAATCTAGTTTCTTAAGGTGAAAGCTGAAGTCATTGATTTGAACCACTATTCTTTTGTATAAAGATATTTATTCCATAAATGTCTCCCTATTTCCTGCTTTATCAGCATCCTACGATTTTTTTTTTGACTTTTACTTTGAGTTCAGGGTACATGTACAGGTTTGTTATATAGGTAATCTGAGGTCACAGGAGTCTGTTGTATAGATTATTTCATCACTGAGGTATTAAGCCTAGTACCCAATAATTATTTTTTTATTCTCATTTTTCTCCTTTCACTCTCTGCACATGGACACAGAGATGAAAACTACAGATTTTGATATGTGTCATCCTCATTTTTATTCAGCTCAAACTACCTTGTAATTTTCCTTTTGATTTCTTCCTTAACACATGAGTTATTTTGAAGAGTGTTATTTAGTTTCCAAATATTTTGGAGCTTTTTTCAGGCATTTTTCTGTTATGAATTTAATTTCAGTGTGGTCAGTGAATAAGCTTTGTATGTCTTGAATTCTTCTTAATTTTTTTGAGAATTGTGTAGTGGCCCAGAATGTGGTCCATCTTGACAAACGTTCTTATGTGCACTTGTAAAGAATATTCATTCTGGACCAAGTATAGAGGCTCACACCTGTAATCTCAGCACTTTGGGAGGCCTAGGTGGGCAGATCACTTGAGGTCAGAGTTCAAGACCAGCCTGCCAACATGGTGAAAACCCCGTCTCTACTAAAAATACAAAAATTATCCGGGAATGGTGGTGCATGCCTGTAATCCCAGTTACTCAGGAGGCTGAGGCAGGAGAATCACTTGAATCCAGGAGGCAGAGGGTTGTCATGCCACTGCACTCCAGCCTGGGTGGCAGAGTGAGATTCTGTCTCAAAAAAAGAAAAAAAAAAAGAATGTTCATTCTACGTTTTGGGTAGAATGTTCCATAAATGTCAAATAGGTGAATTTATTTAAATCTGGATTATTCTTAGTACCACACATTTCTGGTTTTCTAAATTTTATAAATTTCATTTATATTGATGTTTGTAATTTCTACAACATTGGTGTCTTTTCTTTATTATGTACAGTGACATATAGCTCCCCCTGGTGACTAAATTAAAACTTTTATTTTTCTAAAATCACTTATTTCTAATGTTTAGAGGAATATATTTAGTAAAAAATAAATACTTCAGAAATTAAAAATTCTTTTTAAATATTTACAAAATAATGAATTTCAGTATTGCAAATAATAAAACTTTTAAATATATTACATATATATTACATATAATGTCTTTCTAACTTTATATATATACTTAGAAAATCATTTTTATCATTACGGAGGTATAAGTAATTATATCATTTTTCTGTTCTTTTTGTGAATTCACATATAGCCTAAAACTTCTATGCATAAACTGTAAGGTGGATCTCTTTGCCACAAATACAACAAATTAACCAACCATAACCCCTACCCTGTGTCTACCTAGGTGATATACATTGTTAATTCCCAAAACTATTCAATTATTCCACCTGTAGTAATTGAATATTCACTATGTGCTGCTTTGAGTTGAATTGTGTCCCTCAAAAATTCATATGTTGAATGTCTAACCCCTAGCACCTCAGAATGTGACTTGTTTGTGGTTGGGTTCTGGCATAAGTTGGCTGTGTCCCCACTCAAATCTCATCTTGAATTGCATTTCCCATAATTCCTATGTGTCGTGGGAGGGACATCTATAAGCCAAGGAGAGAGGCCTGGAACAGAACATTCTCTCACAGCTCTTACATTTTAAGATAATATAAGCAACATTTCTTTTGCAGGTGTATTTGAATGAGAATTCTCAAATTATTTTTTTCTAGGTCAGAGTTGTTTTATTTTCTTAGACTTTACTACATGTTTAATAGTGAATTTGTACTTTAAATTTATTTTCTATAATTAAATATACCCAGAATTGTTAAATAAATTTTAATTACTAATGATGAGAAATCCAAAAATGCTTATGGCCTTTAGAGAAACTCAGTTTCAAGAAACACAACCATTTCACATTATTAAACTTTATGCCCTCAGAGTAAGGTTTGTTGGCAGAAACGAAGCCTAATATTGCTTCTTGAAGAACATCAGAGATTCAGGTAGAAATGATAGAGTTACAGCAGAGATTCTTTCTTTTTTCATTTTTGCTTCTGTAGTCCCCATTAAGTACTGAAGAAGATAGCACCCGAACTGGTCCAATAGTCTCAAAATAGAAGCTACTATTTAAGGGAGCTTAGCCATATCTAAGACCATAGGTCAAGTATCAGAGTTTGGTTTTGCTCCTGAAGCAGATCTGGCCATAACCCTTTTGGATTTCCATTCTTTATATTCCTGTGTTTCCTGGATATTATTTCTTATTTCTGCATGCAAATATTTCTTAACTAAACATGGTTTCTAACATTCCATGTTTTTTGTTTTGTGTACTGCCTTTTAAACAGATGGAATTTCTTCCAGTTATTTTTAGAGAGAATAGAACAGACGAGGGGAATTAAAATAATTCCTATGTTGGATATGTATTTCAAGTTGCTTCGATTCTCTCAGGTGCTTTAGTTATAAAATCCTCTTCATAGCTAGCTATTCTGCATCCTACTCACAGATCAGTATTCATAGCTGGTTCTCTGATGGCCTTACAGACCAATAAGCGGAGCTCTCAGGCATACTAACCTCTTGGCATAATCAGCTTCTTGTTCAAACATGCCATCCGTGCTCCACCAGGGACATCTTTCTCTCATGAAACTGGCAATAGTGACAAAGTCCATTTGAATTCCCAGTACTCAGAATCATCAAGCAGTTTGAGGTACCCTTTTGGTAAATACAGCCTCTTCCACTTGGAAAACTCCTATTGCCTTTTATAGATCAAGATTTACATTCATTTTCTATGCCAGAAAAAGAATACCTTGTGATAGTTCTCTTAAGCCTCTGATTATTTTACAGTGTTTTTCTATGTTCCCCAAATAGGCTTCTTCTTTACCATCAGGCTCTTTCACATAAATCCATCAACACGGAACCGAAGGCAATTGGATAGAAGTCTCAATAGGAGCTGTCAGGGTCATTCCTTAACCAGATTTACAGGTTCCTGCTCAACAGCCCGAAACATTTGTTCTCTGCCCAGAGATTAAGTATGATCTGCACAGAGGTGATGTGCAAGGGGAGCATCACAGTTGCCTGTGAAAACATGCTAAATCATCAGAGGTTTATTTTCTCCTCTAATCTCTGAAAACAACAAAACAAACAGGTGAGCTTAAATAACAGGCCAACACCCTTATTAGGTCTAAGTACATTTCAGGATAGGTTAGGATGCTGCTGTTAAAAAATGTCTCAATCTATTTTGAAGTTAAAGATACTATGGATTCCAATGGAGTTTCTTACTTGTTATTGTTATTTGTTTGTTTCTGTATTTAATAAGGAGTAAAATACTAAAATGCTGCTGAGAGAAAGGTTTCTCCTGGCTGGAGTTTTAAATCTCTCAATATTTCAAGGGCAAATTTTTAAAGTGCTACCAGTTGTAGGAATGGGAGATTAACCATTTTAGATAGTCCCCGGGAAAGTAGAAAAGATTAGTCAATTAGGAGGAGAGATTCTATTTTGGGTTTTCTCATTGGCATAAGCAATTATCTTTTGGTTTTGTTAATTTTTCTTCATTTGCAAAGCAATGAAATCTTCATATTTCCATTATAAACAAGCTTAACATTTCCTTTGTTAATCAAATGCTTATTGACTCTATGATGTCACATTTATACTCAATTTCAAAGATTTCATATCAGAAGTCTACAAAAATTTTCATCCATATTTTCTCTTAAAAGTTCTCAACTTCCAATAATATTAAAAATGAATATGTGGTTTGGTTTATTGCTGTCACTATTAGCTGATATTTGGTCAGAAAATATTTATTAATCCATTCTAAAATACTGAATAAGTATCAAACATCAAGTGATAAATTAAACATTGATGCTGTAGAGGAAAAGCAAATATAGAAATATGCAAAATTAGGCTGGACACGATAGCTCACACCTGTAATCCCAGTGCTTTGTGATGCCAAGGTTGGAGGATCCCTTGAGGCCAGGAGTTAGAGACCATCTTGGGCAACATAGTGAAACCCCATCTCTACAAAAAAGCAAAAGTAAAAACAAATTAGCTGGGCAGGGAGGTGTGGTCCTAACTACTTGGGAGGCTGAGGCAGGAGGATCACTTGAGTCCAGGTGTTTGAGGCTGCAATGAGCTATGATTGTGCCACTGCATTCCAGGTTGGGTGACAGAGTGAGACCCTGTGTCAAAGATCAAAAAAAGAAATGTGGCAAATTATTCTTAGTATATACATTTGTTATTTTATAAATCAAATGTTTTTAGAAATGTGTATAAATCAAACTCTATAAATAGAATTATTTAAAATATAAAAATAAATATATCACATATCTCATATATATACATAGTATATATATATATGTTATATATATATGTTATATATATATGTTATATATATCTATGTTACATATATACACACTCACACATACATACCTAGTATTAGGTAACAACTTGTACTTTTATATCTAATTCTCTTTCTATATACAGAAATTAGATTTCTACATACAACCTCTCAAATTAGATTATTGAAACCATCACTATAAACTTTGTAAAATTAATCAGGGAGGATGGAGCAAGAGAAACAAAAAGTAAATGAAGTATGCAGCACATTTAGCATTAATCATTAGGTCAGCTTGCTCTCTGGCTTACTGCCTCATAGTTATTTGGTCCTTATTGTCCTAGAATCTTTTAGACCCAGATTATAGCTCCCCTTAACTGCTCTGTAGATAACAACTTGAACATTATGAAACGTCAAGTTTTGCCTTTGAGATAGTCTTTCAGGTTCTGGTTTCTGATGAAACTACTGAAGGACCCTACTGATACCAGCTGGTCTGAAGGACCCCATGAGGTGCTGACTTAACAAAGAACACGGAATGCAATTTCTGTATCCTGATGATTTCATCCCCTTGGCCCCAACCAATCAATGACTCCAATTTTCAGCCTCTCACCCTCCGTGATTCTCTTAAAAGCCCCCACCCAGAACCCCACTGGGGAGATGGATTTGAGGGCCTCTTCCTATCTCCTCACTCAACACCCTGTGATTATTAAACTCTTTATATGTTGCAAACCCTTCTATTTGAGTGTATCGGTATATTAATAGCAGCATGCATACGAACCTGTTTGTCCTATAATATTATAACCCGGACTTCTGAGGATACTTAGAAGAATACCATAAACATTGTAAGTACTTCCAAAATATTAATAGGTTGATGTGAACATACTGATTCAACTTGAATGGTTCAGTAAAGAAAGGCCAAGTAAGTTGCTTTGATAGAATGTCCTCTGCCAGATTACTTAATACATATATTTTATTTTTCTAGGAATGCACAGAGAATTTGAACACTAAAGCACTTTTTATATTCCACTGAGATAGAAGCTATATTCACATTCCAAACCTGAAATAAGAATTCCTGTCAGAGACAAAGTATTTAGAAGTTACTTTCCATCCTAAAATCTTAAATTCTGTGTCCATTTGTTTCCTCAGTTATAGCCATAGAATTGTGGTCAGGTTAGTGAGGGATGGTAAACAATTTTTCTGTGTCTTTAGTTTGGGTAACAGAGGAAGAAATAAAGGTGTGCCCTTTTTGAAGAATTTGTGTTTGGCAATAGAGGAATTTCTTCCAATTGAGTTATTAAACATTGAAGATTGGTATGTGCCTTAATCATTATATTCTTTACATTGTACATCAGTCATTTGCATACATATTTGTATTCCCCGGAAGAATATGTGTTGCTAGGCTGTTGGTGTCTATGCCTGGTTTAGCCTTTTGTTCCCATTTTATTATACACTGTTCAGTAAGTCTTTGGGTAATAAATCAATGAATCAATAAATCCGTGTGTGATTTGGCCTTAAGCTATGGAAGAGGGTCATAGTTGTAACCAGGGCTGAGTTTGGTTTTCTTCCTTAGTGCCCTTATAACAACACATCTACACTTCCTTAATCTGGTATCTGTCACATTCAATAGAAAGGGAGATCTTAGGGACTTGGGACTATTTCTTGTTTATCTTTGTTTTCCTTTAAGGTCCATCACTTAATGGTCCTTTAAGGTCCATCGCTTGCAAATAGTTAAAACATGTTTGTGCATGAATGAATCAATCTGATGGTTGCCCAACTCTAAGGTCTTGTAAGGTTCTCATGTCAGATGTCTTTACAGATAATATGTGTTTATGTTCAGAATCTTCATATTTATCTAAGAAAACTAACCAGTAATTCCTAGAGACCAATTTGTTCAGAGTAAATAGTGATGGACACTATACTTTTGGTTATCCCATGCATCAAGTCCAAGGCAAAGTTATGAAAGAAAATAAGTTCCCAAGCCTAAAACTAAGTTGGGCACAGTTTTGAAGGTACACAGAATACAAGGTGGTAATGGAAATTCACTTTTAGTTCTCTCATCAATATAAGCAAAAAACAACATTCCAACGAAGAAGGATAATTTTGTTTTACTGGATGAAAAATAGATATGTCTCTATTTTGTCTTGTATAAATATGTATAAGTATTTAGAGAGACCAGAAAATGAACTACAATCTTCCTCAGCAGCAAGACAGCATTCCATATCATTTTTTGTTATTTTATATTAAATGAACATTTGTGGGTATTTTACTTCATTTAGTGTTGCTATAACAGAATACCGGAGGCTGGGTAATTTATAAAGAAAAATTGTTTATTTAGCTCATGGTTCTGCAGGCTGGGAAGTATAAGAAGCATGGTGCTCCTTTTGCTAGGCTTCTGGTGGAGGCTTTTCATGCTGCACCACAACATGGTGGAAAGGTCAAAGGGAAAGCAGGCCCATGTGAAGATGCAAAACCCACAGGGGCACCCTGGCATTATAACAACCCACTCTCACAGGATTAATTCATTCCCACGAGAACTTATTCAGTCTTGCCAGAGCAAGAACTCATTACTGGGAAGAGTACCAATCTATTCATGAAAGATCCACCCTCGTTATCCAAACACCTCCCACTAGGCCCCACCTCCCCAAAACCACCACATTGGTGATCAGATTTCAATATGAGTACTGGTGGAGACAAACTCAATCCATAGCACTGGGTTACCTTGAAAATGGAAGCTCCTGCTCCTACCTAATAGTTAGTTATTCCATACACATGTACAATTCAATCATTCTTGGGTAAGTAACTTATAGTCTCAGATTCTCAGTTGCTTCATCTGCAAAATAGTTTGTGAAGAATTTATGAGAATTAGAGATTACCAATGTCAGATATTTAGTCCAATGTCTGGTACATATTTGATGCTTGATAACTAATAGGTATTTCATCATCATCATTATTATCATCAATATCATGAGTCATCATCATAATAGGTATTTGATCATCATTATTGATATCATGAGTCATGATTATAAAAATTTACTTAAAATTTGAAGCATATTTGAAACTCACAAAATCCAATAAATAATTTGCATTGATAATAATAAACCAAATACCATGGTCCTCCCATGTCTTACTGCTCTTGATTAGTACAGGCAATTAATTGATCTATCTATCAATTAGTAGCTTAAGTTTAATGGACTCAGAGGGAGACACACATAGTTATATAAGTGCTTACTCTCACTGGGCATCTTGGAAGTTTATATATCCTGTAATTCTATTTTAGATACCAGGAAAAACACAGGTTTTAATGAGCCTGCCAATCTTATAGTTCTTGAATTGTAGATTTACTTCTATGTTATTAGAAGTGGGATGCATTGATTATACAATTGCCCAGAATATTATGAAAGACTTCACACAAGATTAAATAAACAGCACATTTTACTCAGAAAAAAACATAATGAATTATTTATCAAACATACTCTAAAAAACCCTCATACTTGTGAATAATCAGATAAATAAAAATCAAAAATTTTATTTAATATTAATCAACAGCATAACAAGAATGTTTAATAATTTTGACACTTTTCAAAACTAGTGTTTTCGTATATAGTACAAATTAGCATAATCTTTTTGGAAAGCAATTTGGCTATAGGCCAAAAGTTACAAAATTTGTCTTCTCTTGACTGAGCAAATGCAATACGTGGAATACATTCTTAAGAAAATAATTTATTCTAAATCAAAATATATATGAAGAGGATATTCACTGAACTTTTTCTATGCAATGAAAGTGAAATAATAGCCCTAACAGCCAACACTTATATAATACTTACCCCGCACCGGGGATGTTTGCATTTTAAGTGCTTTACATACTTTGCTAATCTTCACGTATGTCCTTTCCTCATCTTGTTGATAAGGAAAATGAGGTGTGAATTGTTTAAATAACTTGCCACTGAGCCACAGGTAACAGACTGTGGATTTTGAACTCTAAATCATTGCATGATTTAGCCCTACAAGTAGAGGCAACAACTTATGACTTAGCAATAGAAAAATGGTTATGTAAATGATGATTTTAACTGAACATAATATACATAATGATTCAAATGAACTATTATGGAGAATATAAAGCAATTTGGAATTTCGGAAAATTCTACTAAACTTCAAAATAATTTATAGTCACCTTATTATGGTTGCAACTGTAAAAGATGGTTCTCATGAAGGGCTTAATATATACTAGTGCGCAAGGCCAGCCACTCGCACATGGATATTGAGAAAGAATTGAAGTAAGAAAAACAGCGAATAAAAAGATCTAGACACCTACTAAATCCTGTGGTCAAGAAGGCAGCAATCTACATAGTTAGTCCCATCTGGTGCTGCACAGCCTTCTCACTCAAAGAGCATTTGAACTGAATGATGAAGAACACCTGGCTTCAGAAGCGTGCAATGCAGGCAGAGGGCGAGACAGAGACAGAGGAAGAATTTTCCTGAAATACCAAGCAAAGAAAACTCCAAGGAGATTGAAACTGGAGCCTTTCCCCTACCTGGATGGAGATTAGAGAGCAAGCTCTAGCCTGCTGGCTCAAAAGCTGAGCAGGGCTCTTTTTGGTGTCAAACACTGGGAAACACTGTGAAACCCTAAATGCTCGAGAGATTCCAGCAGAAATGGGCAGTTGTTGTTGGGAGTGGAAGTCAGACCCAATAGGAAGTTGGGTCTCCCTTTGATTAATTTCCAAAAGAACTGAGCAATTAAAATCATAGAACACCAAGAGCTACAGAATCCTTGAGTATGGAGCAGTAGAAGCTGCTCTAAATCCTACTGACCAGACTCTTAGAAGCTCCTGCTAGCTTTGCAGACTTTGTTCCTGATGGATTCAGGACCTCTCCTGAATGGAAGATACGAGTCAGGAGCATCCCAGATAGTTGAGATGCTGCTAGGCCTGCTCAGGGCTTGACAACAATTAAGCAAAATATGAAAAGTAATGCATTCAATTAAAAAGGTAATAAATTTAGATATTTTTATTTTATATATTTTTACTGTCATAATATTTCTTTTAAAATTTTACAAAATCTGGTAATTTACGGAGGCTGCACTTTAGCAAGACTTTTAGCTGTGCCCTCTAGCTATCTGCTCAGGTTATTTTAATAGGATAATTTAGACAAGCCCTTTCTCTTTTCTCTCTCTCTCTCTCTCTCTCTTTCTCTTTCTGTTCTCTCATACATGGGCACAATGCTGTGGCCCCATCACTGAATTTATTTATTCACAGCAGATTCGTCAGTGCTGGTATGATGCACAGTCCCTCTCAGTTCATTTTTTGCAAAGGTTTATGGCAATACTGTATCTTGATCTCCTTCTTAGAGGAACGTCGACGAGTTCATGTTCCAAGATAGATGCCACATGCATGATCTTTCATTAAAATGTAAAAAAGCCACGTGTTTCAAAGTTAATAAATATTGAGAGGTAGTTAATAATTTTCCTTTTTCTTGTTTTTCATGGGACTATTCATTAGCCTCTGACATTCTGTGTAAGGGATTGCTATGGCAGAGAAATCATGTGACATCAGGCCAGGTTGATGTGATTCTGATGGCAAATGATAGCTGGCCTTTTCACCCAACAACAATAAAAATCAGTTGAGATAGAAAATTTTGTGTAAATATATTTGTTTATTTTTTCTCTTTCCTCCCTTCCTGTCTTCCTTACCTTCTGCCTTCTCTCCCTTTCTTCATCACTATCTATCTCTCCTTTCCTTTCTTCTTTTCTAAAACATTTGAAAGAGTTTCATGAAAATAAGTGTTAAGGTATGCTTGTTTAACATTTTAATAATACAAACTTGGTGAGTGGTTTATTGTTACAAGTTAACTTAGAAGAATTTTAATTTGTGACAATTTCTTATTCCAATCATAAATTTAAAAATAAGATATGGGATAAACTAAGAAAAATGTTATATTGATTTCTGTTTTGTTTCATTTAGTGTCAAGAAGCAAACTAATGACTGGTTTCTGAATCTGAATTTTCTATGGAATTAATTTTAGTCCTATATAACTGTACATATTGTATGTACATTAAAAAAAATCTTGGCCACAATTTATAGATTCAAGTTCTAACATTGAACCAGTTTTAGTATAAAATTTGTACTCAAATATCACTGGATCATGTTGGGGGTTAAAAGATTCAAGTGAAACTGAAAAAGTATACCACGTTCCTGACTTCTAGACTAATGTTTATCAACCTATACCAGTTGGGCAAATTTCATTTCTATTAAACCACCCATATTACCTAAATTTTTAAAATTTATCTTCTAAGTAGCAAAATTTAAGCATTGGTTAGATTGTATCCCAAATAAAAGTTCTTATAGGGGATAGGTAATAGGAAATGAAGAAATCCTACTGTTGAGCTTTGCAAACAGTGTCAAACTACAGTCATAGGCATAAATAATCTGTCCTTTACTGATGTCGGGCCAGCTTGATGCTAATGAACTTCTTTTCTAAGGCCTTAATCTGCTGCGTTTCCTGTGACTCAGCCAATCCTCCCACTCTCTGTTGAAAAGAGTCATGGACCATTTTGGAATTGCTTGCAGTATGCACCCTTTATGCTTTGATGACATCAAAGGTAGTTATATTTAGTGACTAAAATGCAAACATTTGCCCGTGGAAGCAGCCACACCACCTTCTTTTAACAAACTAAGACACCACTTTCCATCAAGCAGCTTTTACTGAACATTCACTGTGGTCGGGCACATTTCTGAGTACTTACTAACTCTGTTAAGTTTTCTGAGTACTTATTAACCCTATTCATTTCATCCTTGGTAACTTTAGGAAGTAGATGATGATGACGATGATGATCATGACGATTATTATTATTATTATTATTTTGAGACAGAGTCTTTCTCTGTGACCAGGCTAGAGTGCAGTGGCATGATCACAGCTCACTGCAACTTTTACCACCCGCAGCCCCCTTAGGCTCAAGCAATCCTCCCACCTCAGTCTCCCTAGTAGCTGGGACCACAGGTGCGTGCCACCATGCTGGCTAATTTTTGTATTTTTTGTAGAGGCTGTAGAGAGAGAGTTTTGCCATGTTGCCCAGGCTGGTCTCAAATTTCTGAGCTCAAGCAATACACCTGCCTCAGTATCCCAAAGTGCAGGGATTATAGGCATGAGCCACTGCACCTGGACAGAAGTAGACATTATTATTACTACTATTTTTCATATGAGTAAACAGAGACATAGAGGTTGAATAATTTGCTTACACTCACAGAGAGGAACTGGGATTCTAAACCAGGTAATCTGGCGCCAGATTTCCCACATAACAGTCTTGACTCCTATTTGCCCTCATCCTACCCCAGCCATCATCTCCTGGTGTTTTACGTATTATCTGTGCTCTACTCAAACTGGACTACTTTACAGTTCTGCAAACGCATACCCATTTTTTCAGTTCTAAGTTAGATTCCCTTCCTGTGCACCTCCATTGCTTCCTGTGCTTGCAGTACCTCTGTCTGATTTCTCTGTGAGGAATGTATCCCTGGCTGCCTTTAAACCAAACCATTGAGGAGATCTGTGGAGAAATTTTGTAGCTAGGAAAGCATTTTGGAGGCCATTCAGAAGGGAGAGCTACTTTTCTTTACCTTAGTATCAGCCTGCTCAGCTTGCACAGATGCTTAAGAGGAAGGATACTAGAGAGAAAAATTACAGTAAAGATAATGTGTTAGTCAGTTTGCATTCCTGTAAAGGAATACCTGAGGCTGGGTAATTTGTAAGGAAAAGAGGTTTATTTTGGCTGATGGTTCTGCAGGCTCTACAAGAAGCATGGTGCCGGCATCTGCTTCTGTTGAGGGCCTCAGAAGCTTTCAATCATGGCAGAAGGCAAAGGGGAAGCAGGCCCGTTACATGGCAAGAGTGGGGTCAAAAGAGATGCCAGACTCCTTTAAACAACCAGCTCCCCCATGAACTGATAAAGTGAGAACTCACTCTTCACCAGGGGGTTGGCAATAAGCCATTCATCAGGGATCCTCCTCATCCCAATCACATTTCAACATGACATTTGGAGGGGATGCATATGCAAACCATATCATATAGGTAGGATCAGATGCCCCTATTGTGCTAAGCATTAACCCCTTAGTTGCTTGATAATAGGAGGTACAGGATTCTATTGGAGGGGGCAGGGTAAATAAAGTAGCTGTACAGGAATTTGGGGCAGGGTCTGTTATCAATGGGTATGACATTCTTAAACAATTTAAGTAACTAGTAGGTCTCTATTATTGTGTCCTGGCTAAAGAGCCTCAATTGGTAGCATCTTGTGTTTTGTGATCTGAATGGAATTCTAAAACTCCCAAATTATCTCCTTATTTCTCTCCTTTTCCTCTTTTATCACAAATGGAACATGCCTTTGTTTAGTAATAATTCATTCATATTCTTGTCTCAAAGAAGTGGGGGAACCTGGAATTCTTCCCTGTCTAGCCCTACAGAAGATAATACATAGAACTCTGATTATTTAATCTTGGAGCCAATGTGAATAGGTGCCAAGTTCACAAAACATTTCACATTCTGTATTCCTTGGTCTTATTTTAACCTGTTTCAGATTTATAATATTCTTTTATTTTCTATCTTAAAAATATGCTGCTTTACCTTTCTGTGTATGACATATCTAATGTTATCTGTCAGGGTTGGAAGATTAAGAACTGAAATTCAGATTTTGGATAATGCCTACCTCAGGCGTGCTGGTCCCACCTTGTTCAGTGTGTGCTCTAGGTTCCTGCACTTTCACCTCCTTAACTACTTCCTACCTTGAGGCATCTGGCAGCTGGCACGTCATCCACATTTCTCTCTTCAATAGATCATTTCTAGTGGTATTAAGCTATGTTTTCATATCTCTGATCTTAAATAATCAAACAGGAAGCCCCATCATCTTCCAGCTTCTGAATACCACAGCAAAACAACTCAAAAGAATTGTTATGTTACTCACTGTATTCATTTCCTCACCTCCCACTCATTCTTTAACTCATTTGAATCTGGTTTCTGTTACTTCCAATTCGTTTGTCAATAACCTCAATGTTACCTAATTCAAAGGGCATTCCTTTCTCAACTTTTTACCAAACCATTCAGCAACATCCAGCACAGTTTCTTTTGAAGACTCTCTTCTGTGTTTAAGTGACATGACACCCTCCAAATTTTGTTTCTACTTGCTGGCCACTGCTTCTTAGTCTTTGGTTTGATGATTTTTTCCTTTTTCTTTAATAAAAACATTAAAATATATTTTCTTTAACTCAATATATTGAAAGTATTATATCGACATAATCAATATACAAAGTAATGAACTATTTTATAATTTTTTATTCCAAGTTTTTGAGATCTGGTATAATTTATTTTATTTTTCGCTTTGCTATTATTTTTAATTGACACATTATAATTGTACATATTTTTGGAGTACAGTGTGATATTTTGATACATGTATACAATGTGTAATGATCAAATCAGGGTAATTAGCACATCCATCACCTTAAACATTTGTCCTTTCTCTATATTTGAAACCTTCAAAATCTACTCTTCTAGCTATTTGAAAATACACAATAAATAGTTGTTAGTAATAGTTACTCCATAATGCTGTAGAACACCAGAACTTTTGACCTTTGAAGATTAGTGTACCTCTGGTCAAATTCTGTAGTTTTCATACTTATTTTCTCTCACTTAAACTTTCCCCTTACCTGATTATCAAGCTTATATTAAATAGAACCACATGAAACTGATGTCTTTGTAAGTAAAAATCAGGTGAATATCAGCAACTTATTGATTCAGCCTAATATTTCCAACCTAGAGCTCTCCTCTGCACTCCATATCCAACTGTTTATGCAACATCTTTATCAGATGTCTAATACGCATCTGAAACATAAAACTTTCAAAACAATTTTTGTACCTATTCATCTTCTCAACTCCAAGTTTTCTCTATGTTAGTCAGTGCCACCGTCTAAGAGTTATCCTTGATTTATGTATTTTCCTTGTCTCGAAAATGCGATCAATCACCTAGTTGTTTTTCTTCTTTTACCAATTTACATATTGGGTTTCTAGGTCTACTCAACGCTGCTTTAATCTAAGTGATCTACGTCTAAACTAAACACTGTAATCACTCCCTGTTTATTCTGCTCCATTCATGTCCCCTCTTCTATCCTATCTCCACATAGCAACCAGAGTGATAACTTGGCAATATATATATCACACTCTCGTGGTGTTAAACAAACAAGCAAACAAACAAAAAATAGCAGCAACAAAAATACCTCTTCAAAGACTTCCTAGTGTTTTTGGAATCGTTCAATCCTTACCATGGTTCTTAACCAGGGGTTGGCAAATGATACCCTGCAGGTTGTGTTGCTTTCACTGTCTGCTTTTGGAAATAATTTTTTTTTAGCCACAGTCATGCTCGTTCATTTATGTATTATGTATGGATGTTTCTGTACTACAATGACAGATTGAGTTATAACAGGGACTGTCTGGCCTGCAAAGCCTGTAATATTTACTGTCTGAGCCTTTATAAAAATATCTGCTGATCCCAGGTTTTACAGTTCTCTGCAATGTAATTCCTGTCTAGCTCTGAACTGGTGTCTAGCCATTCTGCCCTTACCTCATTTACATCTTTTCCTACAAAGACCTCATTCCTGTTATAGGACCAGGCCTAGTAATTTACTGCCATATAGAATTTCTTTGCATTTGGTCTTCCCTCCACAGGAAATGCTCTTTTTCTGGATCTTCAATTGGCTGCTGCTTTCTCATTACGTAGCTTTCTTCTCCTTGGAGAGAGGTATTCCTTGACATTCAATCTAATGTTGCCCCTAATTTCTTTCTGTGTCATTGCACTCTTCAAAATTTCCTACACAGCATTTATCAGTCAGCAATCATCTTTAGGTTTTTGCTAACCTTTTCTCTTTCTTTCCCTCTAGAAGCTTCATGAAACAGGAGTTTTCTTCCTTATTCACTGCTCCACCCCAGCAACTCACACAGACTTATACATTATATGTGCTCAATAAATATTTATAAATGAATGAATGTGACCATTGTCTTTGGTTTCCCAGATGGGTCTCTACCATAAAATGTCCTCTCAGGCACTCTTCTGAGTGCCTGCAGCTAATATTCTTGTTCCTACTGAAGATTGCTTGTAGTTCTTTGGACACCAGAAGAGCATTTTCTCCTCTCAGCTCCCCTGGGTAGCAGAAACTCTGCTATTCCAAGTAAAATTAAAGATATTGTCATGCTCATTTTATTATTATAATTTTCCACCTAGATCTTGAAACAGTGTTATTAATGCCACTGTGTTTTACAGCGTTTTGTCATAAAACATGTTTCGCTTTCTATCCATAGCCCCTAGCCTCAACGAAACTTAGTTATCGGCCTTGTCAGGAATAGGCGATAAATTCAAATGACAAACACATGCTGCACAAGTTCAGAATTGGCTTTCATCCTGATGATTAAAGGTTTGTCCTTGTGCTAGGGTTGTCCCATTGAGCCCCTTTTCCTCAGGATGCATTATTACAAGGGAGGTTCCTTAAGGATTTCTCTAAATAGTATTCATAGAGGTCTGCATCAATAGCATGAGAAATCTTTTCCTTTAGCAAACACACATTAAATCCTTGTTGTATGCACCTCTGATTTAACTGCTAATAATAAATTGTTAAACCTGATACATATGGAATGTACAGTTTAGTGGGTTATCTTACCTCTGATGTATCCAAACATCTTTAAGTCACAGTTTCCTTATTTGTAACTTGGTATAATATCATCTACTCTGAAAGTTCATTGTAAAAATTAAATGACCTTATAAATATAAAGCAGCTAATACAGCATCCTATACAAAGTGGGTACTTAGGAAATTTATCCACTATGTGGTTTGCAAATGAGAAATAAATACTATCAATGAAGTAATACTTCCCAGACATTCCTACTGACAGTGACAGGAAGAAGCCAAATGCCTAGACGATGGGGTGGTACCCAGTGAAACTCCATCTCCAAGCTGAAGACAATTTAAAGCCTAAAAGCCAAGCTGCAAGTTAAATCCTTGGACCAGATTGAGAACTTGTTTTCCTCTTTGACATGCTTTCCTCTGACTGATTGCTACCCTTCACTTATTTTACATATGTCTGTCTTTTCCTAATGGGTTTTCTAAACCATTGTACCCACCTTTGAGTGATGCCTTTGCTTTAACCTTTTTTGCAAATGCACAACCCAATCAGCACATACTCCCCATCCTGTGCCTAGAAAGACCCCACCTCAGTTGTTAGATGGGGAGATGGCCTGACTTCTGGGAAGAGATACACTGACCTCAGGGAAGATGACCTGCCCTTCCTGTCCCCTCTCCAGCTCCCCTCTCTGCTGATAGCTGTTTTCTTCACTCAATGAAATTCTCCACCTTCACCATCCTTCAACCATCTGTGTGACCTCATTCCTCTTGGACGCCAGGCAAGAGCTGTCACACCAGCCCTTTGTCCTCACCAGTGGAGGGCAGCTGCCCCAGGCAATGAGGCAAGGGGCCAACTGAGTTGCTAACACACCACCATTCATGGACAGTGGAACTAAAGGAGCACTGTAACACCTCATTTGGGGCTTCAGGGTTTTGGGCACTCTCACATGGGCACTGCTGCATTCCCCTTGAGGCAACATGCCTGGTTTGGTCATAGGCCCCGAACAGAGCTTGCTCCTGTGTTGGCACCCAGAGTGGGCAGTAGCCAGGTCCTGCACTCACTCGCTGGTACCTGGTCTGCCTGCAGGCCCCATACAGAGCTTAATCCTGTGTTGGATAGATCTGCACTCGCTGGCTCATGTGCTCTCTCCCACAAGGGGTTGAGCTCAGGCCAAGTAGAGAGGGCACCTCTGCTGTGAGCCCGGCAAAGGGGCTGAGAAAATTCCTGCATCACTACCATTATCATTTTTTTCACTCAGATTATACCAAAATATGATACATTAGGAAGGACAAAACTTCTAACATTCAAACTGTGTAGCTTTTAGGTAAATATTGTTCTAGGCCTAGGAGAGAGTTATTTAATGGTATTATATTATTTAGGATGGGAAGGGCAGGTCATCTTCCCTGATAAAATCAAAATTGTAATGTTAGGGTACCCTCAAAATATTTTTGCAATTGTTGCATGATTTGTTAAAGCATATTATTTTTAACATGTTTGCTTATCATGTTGGTGTATCTACTCTGAAGTTATTAGTGATCAAACAAGGCAACTAGGACTTCAGAGACTGAGTCCATAAGCTCCAAGAAAACAGAAAAAATCTTATTAGGAGAACCTTTTATTTGGCTGCATCCCATCTCAACACTTCCACCCAGTGCATTTGCTATGTGGCGTCTTGCATCAAAAAATATTGTTTAGAGCCTGTTGCAGTATCACCGGACTGGGGAAAGAAGAAAAAAACAATCTAAACAAAACAAACAGCAGCAGCAGCAACAAAACTGGAGTTCAGTGCAACCAAAGCAGCCAGGATTTGAGTAGCCAAGGTGTTGGAGAAAAGTGAATCACTAAGCAATGAGCCCAGCCATGCACAAAATTTCTCCTTAGGGTATTTCCTGATTCCTAAGCGGTTTGTACATGGAGCCAGAGCCTAGAAACCAACAAAACAGCAGCTTAGGCAGTCTCATGGTGCTGGAGATTTCAGGTCCTACTATTGAAGAGTTGCCTCAAGACCTCACAGAATTAGAACATCTCAAACCCTCATTTGATCAGAGATTGATTATTTTTACTTTATTTTCCTGCCAAAGAAAAGCATATCACATTGTGAGGAAGACAAATATATCTATCTAGTGCCTTAAAATTTTTTCTGCAAAAATGTCTGACATTTAATCCCAACTTACTCTCTTCCAAGAAATAGGACCAAAATGACTAAATGTCTCATATTGTCAAAGAAATGATAAAGATGGTAAAGAAATGCTGATAAGGAAAGGACACATGTTGCAATTGTTAGCTGACAATGGAAAAGAATCATAAAAGAATGTAGACTAATGTACTAAAAGAACATAATAAAAATATACAACAATAATTAATTTAAAATATATCAAGAAATATGGGAAAAGGTAATGGATAGAATATTTATATATGGTACATTTAAATCATGATCTATCAGTGCTTACATAAAATAAATAAAAAAGATGAAAAAAGATAAACCATATAGACACTAACCAAAGGACAGCTGGTATAGCTATTCTACTATCAGACAAAGCAGACTTTAGGCAAGATGTATTATGAGAAAGAACATCCATTGTCTATCTGTAGAGAAGACAGATTTTTGTGGCTGTATACATACCAGACAAAGAAGGCTTCAGGCAAGAACAGTAAAGAAACTTAAAGAGGTATTTCATAATGATAAAAGGTCAATTAAACAAGAAGATAAAAGCAATTTTAAATTTATATGTACCTGAAAACATAACCTCAAAATATATAAAGCAAAGACTGGCAGAATATAAAGAGAAAAAGAAATATTCACAATCATATGGCTGGAGATTTTAACACTAATTTCAAGAACTCATGGAAGAAGAAGATAAAACATCAGTAGTAAACTCTGTTCATGATGTATTAGCCGTTTTTTAAATTGCTGGGTTTTGTTTGTGAAATAATTTGTTTAGCATTTCTTATCTAGGTTAATGAAAGATTTTGATTTACAGTTTTCTTTTCTTGTAGTACCTTTGTCAGATGTTGGTATTAAGATTATGCTGACCTTATGAAATGACTTGGGAACTAGATTTTCTTTAGCCATGTTCTTATAAGACTGGGACTATTTCTTCCTTAAATGTTGGTAGATGTTTCAGTGAAGTAATCTGAGCTAGCATTTTCTTGTGAATAGGTTTATTTTTTAATCAAGATTCAATTTGTTTAATACATACAGCAGTATTCAGTTACTCAATTTCTTCTTATATCAGTTCTGATAAGTTGACTTTTCAGGAAATGTGCCCATTTTATACTTTTAAAACTTATTATTATAACATTGTTTATATATCACATGGTTATTGAATTTAATGTCCGTAGAATTTGTTGTGATGTTTTCCCTTTTAGTCCTTGTATTGAACCTTTCTTCTTGATCAGTGTTTCTATGTGTTTAGTAATTTTATTAGACTTATGCCAAATGTCTAGATACATTTGTTAACTATTGCACTAATTTCTAATTTTATCTTTATTATTTTATTTTAATTAGGTTTACTTCCTGTCTTTTTTGATCTTCTTGGAAATGATGTTTACATTGTTGGTTTTCAGTCTTTTTTCTCTTCTAATAGAGATACTTAAAACTACTAAATTTTCTCCAAGCACAGTTTTAAGATGCTATACTTTCACTAACATGCACCTTAAATTATTTTCTAATTTCATGTGGTTCCTTTATTGACCCATGGATAATTTAGGAGTATATCATTTAATGTCCGATTTTAGAAACATATTTTAGTTACCATTCTACTAATTCTAATTTCTAGCTTGATTATAGTGATTAGATAATATGTTCTGTAGGATTTTAAGTCTTTGAAATTTGTTGAGACTCGCTTTATGGCCAAACATAAATGTTTCATATATTCTTCAAAAGAATGTGTATTTTTCCATTATTGATTACAGTATCTTATATATTAGATAAGGAATGTTAATTATAATTACAGTGTTCAATGTACATTTATATTTCTTGACCTTGGTGGTAATTCCATGAATGCTTGCTTATAATTTTTCATTAAATTTTTCAATTATGTTTTATGTATTTTTCAACATATTTCTATTTAAAAAATAGAATTTTTTAGAAGAATGTGAAAGAATATCAGAGTATATTGTAAAGGGTAGGGATTAAATTGGTAACACAGGTGCTATGGCATGAAAGCATTCCTGCAAAATTCATGTGTTGCCAATTGATAGTATTAACAGGTGGGGCCTTTAAGAATTGAATTGGCAATGAGGGCTTCTTCCTCATTAACGGAATTGAGGCCTTTATAAAAGAGGCCTGCCCTCCTGCCATTCCACCTTCTGCCATGTGAGGAGGCAGTAAGAAGGTTCTCACCAGACAGCAGGTGCCAGTGCCTTGATCTTGGATATCTTGGCCTCCCAAACTGTGAGAAATAAATTTCTAGTTTTATAAATTACCTAACCTGTGGTATTTTGTTACAGTACCACAAAAAGACTATGGCAATGGGCATAAATTCTGATTTCTGATATTTAAAACAGCTGACCCGAAGGTTTTAAATGAATGTACTTGCCATTAATGTCCCAAACTTAAATTATATTTGGGTCATTGTATCTGGCAACGTCATTTTCTGAATATCATCAAAGAACTCTTGGTTTTGGTGAAGTGATGATTCTGTACTTATAATAAATCATTGTCATTCTTTTATTAGGTGAATGCTAGATTTATTTATTATTTAAACATTTGCTTTGTGAAATTTAAAAAGAAATAGTTGATAAATTAACATATAAGATAGTAATATTTATTTTTTCCTCAAATTAAAAGCTATTTTAATAAGGAATATTTTGTATTTAATTACTTAATCACAGTGCAATGAGTATATCTGAAACTTCAGTTTCATTTGCTAGAAAACTGACTTAGTAAATAAACCAGAAATACATACTGTCCATAATTCACTACTGTTAAATTTTAGAGGCTTCATAATAACAGGCATATAGTGTTTAAAACATTGTTTTCTTTTCTTTCTTTATTTCTGAGACAGGGTCTCACTCTGTCACCCTGGCTAAAGTGCAGTGATATAATTATGGTTCACTGCAGCCTCTATCTCCCTGGACTCACATGATCCTCTCACCTCAGCCTCCTGAGTTGCTGGAACTATAGGCAGGCACCACCACATGGGCTAATTTTCGTATTTTGTAGAGACAGAGTTTCACTATGTTTCCCAGGCTGGTCTTGAACTCCTGGACTCAGACAATCCTCCTGCTTCAACCTCTCCAACTGCTAGGATTACAGGTGTGAGCCACCATGCCCAGCCTAAAAGCATTATTTTGAATTAATACGTTGTTATTAGTGGACCTCCTTTCCTTTGGGAAAAAAATGCTTTAAACACTAATGTGGGGTTATCAAGAACACGGGTCAATTTTTAGAATAAGCATAGTAAGCAACAAATTCAAGTTTAAAACCATATCCTGGGTGCATTTAAAAACGAATGTCATGTACTTATAGTGCTAAATTATTGTATTGTTTTCATAAAAGAACTTAAGTGACTATAAACATCAAAAAATGTTTTCCAATTCACAGCTGTTGAAGACTTCCACAGTTGTGTATTTCCACCTACTGAGCAAAGCTCATTCCCTATTTTCATATGAAAACACCCAGAATGAACCAAATTTCTATTTAAATATTGAACATTTGGAAATAAATAAATGAATTTCTGAATTGTTTTTCACTTCTTCCCAACGGCTAAATGATAAATTCATTTATTTATTTTCAATAAATATTTATTGAAAATAAATAAATGAATTTCTGAATTGTTTTCCACTACTACCCAATGGCTAGTTAAATGACAAGAGAAGGGATGAACAGGATTCTAGGAGTTGGTACTTTCAACACCTTTGAAATATGGAGGAATGAACATTTGTCATTCAGGGTTGACCAGTGTTTGAGATTCTGGGTGGTTTTGTTTCTGAGAGCTACACATCATTGGCAGAATTTATGCATTCTCAGCAGCTGTTTCTCAGTAGTTAGACTGACCACGCAGTTACAGATGCTATTTCATCCTTAGCCAATATCCAGCAGGGCCAAGCTTTATTACAGCAACATTTGCCTTCTACTGAATTGCTTACATTTCTTTTTCAGAGTGTTTGGTAGCCTGCCTAATCAGCTTTTACAACACCAGGTATCTACCATTATCCGGGTTGTGTCGCATGAGTAGGATACCTAAGCCACTCTGTTTTTCTGGAAGCCACAGTCAAGGGAACCTAGGACCTAGGGCTTTCTGGCATTTGTGTGCAGATTTTCCAGTGAGAAGCTGAGACTCTAGAAAATATGAATGGGCAGATGTAGGTTGTACCCTATTTACAGCTAGAAAAACTGTTTTTTCTTTGAGCTGTCTTTGGGGTGGTTCTGGATCTTGTGAGGACTACTTTGTATTTCTTTGGGGATACCACATGCATCCTTTCTTAAATGATAACCTTGGTTAAGTCTGATTGGTTTTGGTGGATCTTTTGGGATGGCAAGTTCAAAAACCGGAAATACCAACTGTTTGTCCTGACTAAAATAAAATAAGAGATTTGAAAAAAATTTAAACTATCTCTATGCTCAGAAAGCTTAATTTTGATCCTTTTGTTTGCCTCCTTTTTGTTGGTATAATTTTGCTGAGAAAAATGTAAAATTTTATTGGTCTTTCAGAAAGCCTAAAATCTCTTCAAATTGGCTCCTTTAAGAATTGTTCTCCCATTTATTTTTACTGTTCCCTAATATTTTATCCTATTTATCATCTTCAGTACCACATGAATGGATCTACAGTCAATGTCTAATGACTCTGAGGCCACTTAAGAAACACAGAAAAAGAAGCCACACACCCTATTTGGGGGGCCTTCTGTCTTCCTGTGGAGTCCCAAGAGTCATGGGCAGGTTTTTCTCAGGTCTAAAACTCTGCTCTCTTTTTGCATTGAGTTACCTGATCTCTTTGGTTTTGGGGAGGGGGGGTGCCAAGATTACTTACTTTATACTATGAGAGAAAACTAGACTCTTGTGTGTGCAATGGCTAGCAGTTACTAGTGGGAGCAGCAGTTGTAAAGAAGGATTACTACTGCAGGAGGCTACTCATTTCTTTGAGTGTTTAGATGTAAAAGGCTTGGTTTGAACACTTGGAGGATGTGGAAACACTCATCACAAAGGGAAAAGACTCCAATGGGAATGAGCTGATCACAGAAAGGGCAAAGTGGCATTGGGTAGCCAACTGGCCTTGGGAGAATATGTTTGTAGTGAGATGCACTATGGAAATATTGCATGGCTCTGTTCCATAGATTTTCCCTCCATGGGGAGGACCCAAGATTCAGTGTAAAGAAATGTAATTCTTTGATTTTGGGACACCTAGGTGTTCTGCTTTCCAGCTGCACCAGCTTTTCACATATATAAGTATTAGGCTCTGAAAACTACACATGCTTTATTGGCTCTATTGATTGATGGACTCTGCTCTGATCTCAGTGAACCAGTTAAAAAGCAGAGACAAAATTAGAAGCTTCCTATCTAAATCAAATTAGACTCCTAATAAAATCCCGTGATTGCTATAACGTTGTTACTCTGGTATCCATTTTAAATCTTCCTCTAACACAACCAAATTCCTTCTTGAAAAAGTTTAATTTTCTCTCTTGTGCTTTGAAATATAAATTTGCTACCCTGTTTTCTCCAAAACTAAGTAAAGATTTCAGTCATGTGAGACAGAGAAACTTAACTTGTTCCATTTATAGGGGCATAATTTAATCCAATTGTTCTAATCAAAATTTTAAAGGCTTGTGTCTGTTTGTATTTTTATGTGTGTATGTGTATACATGTCTGTATATTGTCTACATGGTACCCAAATGACCAAATTGACTTATAAATAAATGAACACTAATAAATTAAGTAAACAAGCTCAAATTCTTTTCAAGTTTATATGATTTCAGTAGTATTTGGCAAATAAAGCTAGTTCTTCAAATGATTGGTAAAGTGAAATAGAAATATCTTCTGAATTTAATTTAGATATTTTTGCCTGAGTCTATTGGTCAGACAGGACTATATTGCCTCTGAAAAATATTTAAAGTCATGAAATGATTTCTTCTGATATTTTTATACTTGCTTAATTTTTCTATGAGCCTTTATCTTTGGTTTCGAGCCTTTATAGATTCTGGGGTCTAGACAAGTGGCTATGTTGAGAGCTGGGACATATGTGTGTCCAAAGTGCCTGGGCTGAACTGTGGGGCAGAAGCAAAGTCAGCATGTCCTCCCAGACCCAGCTGTGCCTCTTGCTATGCTTGTTGGCTCCCCCAGGTATTGTCTTCACACCTCTGTTCTTTTCCTAGTCTCTGTAACTGATATATAACAATTAAAATTGCTTACTTCCTAGGTAGTTTTCACTGAAAATTGGGGTAACTAAGAGTAAGCATTGCACTTAATATATATAAATAAAACCAACCACTGCATAAGAAAGAAAAATTCTCTATCGTAGTGTATAAGAAAATTAAGATACTTTTGTAACAAAGTTCATAAAGAAGGCATGAGAATGTGCTTTTTGCTAAAGAAAAAGTAATTTTGTCTGGCTTAGAGGTTCTTAGAGGTTGTTTTAATTGAAGACAGAAATGAAAATTATAGATAAAAACTAAATAGGTATGGAAAGTTGGGGAAAGATAATGAAAAAAATTATAAGAAGTTATAAATGACTTGGAAATCCTCACATGTGGTCAAAGTTAATAGAGTTGAATCAGTCTGTGTATGTTTGCTAAATTTGGGTTTAACATTAATAATACACTGATACAAAGGTAGAATTTGGTTTTCTCATTTGAACAAAATTTTTATGTAGTATTAATAAGATTCATTAAAATATTTCATTTGCCTTTTAGGTAAATTGCAAAAAGAAGGGGGAGTTTGTCTCATGCTATCTTTATTAGAATTTTTGATTATTTAGCAAACCAAATTTCTATTAAAGAGTAAAGGTTTTTGCTTTTTGAAATCTTTTAATTATCACTTTGCTAAATGAATAGTTATTATTTTACAGTGATCTGTGTAACCTTATTTTGATCAAGTATTTTAAACATTTGATATTTGATAAACTTCCCAAAATTAAATTTCAAGTTCTAAATTAACTCTTTTTGACCTTGAATTAACTTTTGGACATTCTAAATGGGAACCCTGGAAGTCCAAGAGAACCATATTAGGCTTATTTGGTTTATAAAATATCACATGGGAAACATTGTCAAACACACAATGTTTAACTTTCTTTGAGTTATATTTGTACAAATATGTTATCAATAGGTGTTCCAAAATTGTATGAGCTTCCTAAAATTCTAATATGTCTTGGTATATATTAATAATCATAATTATAATTATTATGTTAAATTATTGTATGCCACAGAAATAGACAAATTTTCTTCTCAATTACATCTTTAACCATGGCTATTCTGTCTTTTGTCATCTTATTACTTATTTTTATTACTTATTTTTATTCATGTCAAAAAGCAGCTTATAATCAGCTATAGTCCAAATTCTGCTGCTTCTTCAAGGAAATTCAAGGAAAGAACCCTAACGAGTACTTTTAAATTCTGGTTCCTGATAACTTTTGATATCATACCATTGGACTAGGTAAAAACTTGCAGAACTCTAATTTAAAAATTGATGGGTTCATGAAAATTGCTAACCTAACACAAGAAGAAAAAGAGTTAATTATGTGGGACTGAACTAATAAAGGACTGAAATAATTTTTTGACTTTCTGTTTGAAGCGCTGCTTATTCTTTTTATGTTTTGTCTTCCAGAGTTAAGAAATCATTTTTTCTTAAGCTATTTATAGCTTACAGCGATTGAGTAAATTACTTTTGTGGGCAAAATTGAAACATTTACCTTCTTTATCTAATTTCTCCAGAATTGATAAACTATTCATGAGTATTCTTATTTTCTGGCAATATAGTAATTTGCGTAAGTTCAATAAGAATCTGTTTTCTCTTGTAACAGCACATAATTGAGGACACTGCTTATTTTACCAAAATTTTTACTGGAATTCCATATTTTCAAACATGACCAAAGTGCTTTGAAGAATGGAGATTTACTTTCAAGCCAATAGACTTGGAGAAAAAGACTTGCCTGATACTTCATCTATACTGTTTCCTTACAAGGTTCCAGACCTTGCAGTAAGTAATGAATGTCACAGACCTAGGAACTTCAGGATATTTTTGGGAACACAACAAGAGAGGAATTCACCCAATTTGTGCAGGTATTGCAGGCACAGTCTGATGTCAAATCCTTGGCTTGGCTTCCTAGACTCAAAAACTTTTAAAAGTCTAATGAAAAATTTCTTAGGAGAAAGTTCCAGAAAAGTTAACTTGAAAAGGTCCCATGTAGGCCATCACTCTTCTTGCTGCACTTTATACAAATATTGAGGCCAAGTACAATAAGAGTAAAACATATTTTGCAAATAAATTGGTTCTACTATGATTTATCTTTGGTGAAAATGAGGGACTAGAAAGAGAAAACTTACGTCTCAGAAGAAAGCTCCAGCACACCTATTATTGGGTCCTAGCCCTGACCATTGTTTTTGAATTCTTAATATTTGTCTACAGATTGGACTGAATTCTGAATTCTTTCCTGGCTACGAGTCTCCAAACTAACATTTACAAATTTGTCTCCCATTTATCTAACTTGAAATTACCAAAAGTTAAAACTGTACTTTTCTGAAGCCTGAAAACTTGCTATAAACTTTGGGAGAAATTACTATGGCAACTTAGATATGCTTGTTGATATATCACTACTCAGAAAGTTCACTGACACACGTGATTCAAACGACAACCCAGAAAAATCTATCATATAGCCCATGGAATCAGAAGATGTTTCAGAGACTCTAAGAAAAAGCAGTCTACAGACCACTGTGGACATTAACCTTTGTTTTTCTTCTGTTTCCATAAAAATGCCTCTGATTAAAAATCTGTTTGCCTACATTCTAAGTAGAGTCCTAGTCCATCTGCAGTGTCACCTCCTATAATGAGATACAGCTATTAAACTTAACTGACCTAGTCTCAAGACTAAGACTGATTCAAGAAGATGTGGGGCAATATATTTAAATGTCTTATTTTCTATTTATCCCAATTTGTTTTTCTCCTCCTTTGCCTATCTCTTACCTAACAACCTCTAACCTAAATCTCTACAAAGCTATCAAGTTGACTTTTAATATGTGAAACTTCCTAAAAGTAAAGTTTCAAAGGAGAGGACTGAAGGAAATCAAAATATTTTACCCCAAAATGTAATTTTTGACATAGTTCAAGGTGGCTATACAAAAGGGCTGGAAATACAAATACAAGAATCGCTGAAAAGCTGTCTTTTGTTGGGGGGATTTGTATGTGTAGAGAAAATCTTCATTTGTATGTGTAGAGAGCCAGGTTTTCTCTGTGGACCTTTGCTTGTTCTATTTGGGAAAGACTAACGAAGAGTATGACGTCTTTAACAGTCTGAAAAAAACTTTGCCATCTATTCTCTCTGAGGACCTCTACGTGTGAGGTTTCATCTGCATTACAAGACCACCTTTTTTAGCCAGACCTTCTCTTCTCTCACTGCCATAGCCCGTCTTGCCACTATAGCCTGTTTTGACCATGCGCTGAGCCCTTATTTTATTTTATTTATTTATTTATTTTGAGATGGAGTTTTCCTCTTGTTGCCCAGGCTAGAGTGCAGTGGTGCGATCTTGGCTCACTGCAACCTCCACCTCCTAGGTTCAAGCAATTCTCCTGCCTCAGCTCCCGAGTAGCTGGAATTACAGGCATTTGCCACCATGCTGGGCTAATTTTTTGTATTTTTAGTTGAGACAGGGTTTCACTATGTTGGCCAGGCTAGTATCGAACCCCTGACCTCAGGTGAGCCACCTGCCTTGGCCTCCCAATGTGCTGGGATTACAGGCATGAGCCAATGTGCCTGGCCAAACCCTTATTTTTTCTGTAAACTCGAGATGGTACATAAGCTTCTGAACCCCATGTGGGGTTTCAGGTAATTACTCTGTGCTTCTCCACTGTGCATGTCAATAAATTTGTATGCAACTTCTTCTATTAATCTGCCTTCTGTCAGTTGATTTTTCAGTAAAGCTTCAGAGGGTGAAGAGGAAGTTTTATGTCAGCCCTTACATTTCTCAGTGGTTGGACTGACCACACAGTTCAGATGCCGTTTCATCCTTTGGCAATATCCAGCAGGGCAAAACTTTATTATAGCAACACTTCCTTTCTACTGAATTGCTTACATTCCTTTCAAAGTGTTTGGTAGCCTGTCGAATATGCTTTACAGCCCCGAATATCTACCATTATTAAGGAAACATCCTTTATTCATCTGTTTACTTAATAGCCTTCCATACAAGACAGATTGAAGACAAATATTACCAGCCTTATTTACAGGTAGAGAAATTCAGATTTAGAGAGTTAAGTATGTATAGCGAGTCATGCAGAGAGTAATCAGGCCATGTGGCTAAAACATTCAAACCTTGTGTTCTCTGTCCTTTATCTTTTTGCCTAGATTACTCTAACTCCCTGATGAATGAGTCAGTAATTTATTTTTTCCCTACAATTATTGTTCATCATTTTCTTCCTTATCATATATATTAAATGGGAAAGTGAAGAGTAATGCCATAATTAAAGATGTAAAAGATGCAAGGGTGATGGTCCCTATCTCATCTCTGTTAAATTTGCCAGGCTGCCTCCTGCAGAAATGGATGGATTCCAGAGAATGACTGTAATATAGACCACTGCGAACTCAAACAAATAGTAGCCAGCACAACTGATATGCTGGATGTAGTTTCATTGCTAGAGGAGATTTATAAAGCCTCATTTTCCTATGGCTATTGATTTAGTGAATGCATTCTTTCATATTCTGGTCAGCCAACAGGATCAGAAACAGTTTGCATTCATGTGACTGGCCAAAATGTATTCACTTATGCTTTTCACTTCAGGGATATGCTAACGCTCCTTCCCTCTCTCCTGATAAGTCTTAGGAGATTAGGCCTGTCAGAGTCCCTTGGAACATTACATCAATCCATTATATCAATGACATCATGCTGACTGCACATGAGGAACAATAAGTGACTAGCATGCTGAAAGCCTTATAAGACATGTGTGCTCCTATAGAAGATAAACCTCCATGAAGATTCACGGACCTGCCATTTCAGTAAAATGGTTAGGGGTCCAGGGATCAGGGGTATGCTAGGATATTTCCTTCAAAATAAAAGACAAATTTAAAAGACAAATTGATACTTCTTGCATTTCCTATGATAAAGCAAGAATACTTTGGGTTTTGGGTTTTGAGGCAACACATTCCATATCCAAGAATATTGTTCTGGCCTAGAGAAGGCTGCTGGCTTTGAATGGAGCCAGGAGCAAGAAAGGGCTCTGAGGCAGGTCCAGGTAGCAGTGTGCAAACACCCCCACCCTGTAAGCCATACCACTTGGCAGACTCTATGGTGCTGGAGGATTCTGTGGTGCAAAAAAGTGCAGGATGGAGTTTTTAGCAAGTTCCTGTGAAAGAATCCCAATTCAGGCCAGCTTTAGGTGGGCACATGACTGACCTAAGACTACTTTTCCCAGCCTCCTAGGAAACTTTGTGTAAATATGTGACTATGTTCTGGCCAAAGCTATATGAACAGAATAACGTGTGCTTCTCCTGTTTGTGTTCCTAAGAAGAAATTTGTATTCTCCTAATTCCATTGTTCCTTCTTACAGGTGACCAAGATAGGCTTAGCATTCCCCTCAGACTATTTCAGACAAGTTTGTTGATTATAGGATCTTGACTTTTCTTAGAGCATTTGCTTTAGAAAATTCGCAATTGTGAATTCTTTTCCTCCCCTTTTAAAATGTAAAATTTTTCCCAGCTTCTTGCCAGATTTGCAATCCAAAGATGTCTTTCTAAAGGACCTGGAACCCACCCCTTAGAAATTTTGTCCAAGGAAGATATTGCCTCTATCTCTCAGTCTCTCTGGGAGGGTAGGTGACTAACTTCCCTAAGTGCCAATTATAAAACATAAATGGCTTAATCACATGGACCAGTCTGCCCCATAATATCATCCAGGACTTTTCCACCAGCTCACCCTAATGCTTCAAAACTTTCCTGCCTTTTATTTTGATAACATCGAATCCAATTTTTCTTTTCTCTTGCAATTGTTTTGAATAAGGTCTTCCTTGCCCGTTTAACTCTGACCAGTGCAATCTTTCTTTGACACAGGCTTCATAATGAAGAGAACTGGGGCAGCTGCTTTGGATGTTTTGGAGATTGCAAAGCTTTCCTTCACCTTCCATTGCTGTACCACCTACTTCTTGACCATGACGTGAGAGAAGAATAAACATCCACTTTATTTTAGCAGCTGAATTTTGTGTGTCTTTGTTGGAGCGGCTTCTACTGTTGTAAGTAATACAAGGGCCATTTGGCCAAGCTACTTTAAGAAGATGAACAAAATGAAGTTTTTTACAAATATAAAATTTAACTTTGTTTTCCTCCTGTAAGCATAAATTATCACATTACATTTTGTTGAAAGTCAAAACTAAGTAAAATACAGAAGTACATGCGGTATTTTATCACACAATAATTTCAAAAAATAAATAAGTCTTAGACTAAAATCACATTTTTAAGAAACAGGAAAACAAAGAATGAATAAATATTCATTTTAAGGCTCAGGTCAGCCAAATTATACAATGATTTATTAGAAAAGCATTTCAGAGAACCTACACTAAAGTCCATTTTTATTTACTCAAGCATTTAACAAAAAGAAATGAATATAAAGATGTGATATGTGTAAAAAGAAATATTTCTCTGTGTTATGGACCTAAATATATTTTTTCTCAGTATTCTTTTTTATTTTTTTTATTTTTAATTTTAATGGATACATAGAAGCTGTGTATATTTTTGGGGTATATGAGATATTCTGATACCAGCATTTAATGCATAATAATCACATCAGAGGAAATGAGGTATTCTTTACCTCAAGTATTTATAATTTATTTCTGTCATAAACATTCCATTTATATGATTTTACTTATTTTTAAATGTACAATGAGTTATTGTTGACTGTAGTCACCCTGCTGTGCTATCAAAAACTAGATCTTATTCATTCCAACTAACTATATTTTTGTACCCATTAACCATCCAAACTCCTTCCACTCCCTACTACCCTTCCAAGCCTCTGGTAACCATTGTTTTACCCTGTGTCTTCAACAGTTTAGTTTTTATTTTATTTTATTTTTAGACCCCACAAATGAGTGAAAACATGCAAAGTGTGTCTTTCTGTGCCTGGCTTATTTCAGTTAATGCAATGTCCTCCATTTCCATCCTTGTTGTTGCAAATGACAGAATCTCATTCTTTTTTAATGGTTGAATGGTACTTCATTGTGTATCTGTACCACATTTTATCTGTCATCTGTTGATAGACACGTAGGTTGCTTCTGAATCTTGGCTATTGTGAATGTGCTGCAATAAACATGGGAGTACAGAAATCTCACTGACACATTAATTTTGTTACCTTTGGAAAAATACCCTGTAGTAGAATTCTGGATCGTATGGTAGTTCTATCTTTAATTTTTTTGAGAAACCTCCATACTGTTCTCCATAGTGGCTGTACTAATTTACATTCCCAGCAACAGTGTACAAAGGTTCTCTTTTCTCCACATCCTAGCTGGCACTCTTTATCGCCTGCCTTATAGATAAAAACCATCTTTGCTAGGGTGAGATGATATCTTATTGTACTTTTGATTTATATTTCTCTGATGATACATGATGTTGAGCACCTTTCCATATGCCTGTTTGCCATTTGTATGTCTTCTTTTGAAAAATTTCTTCAGATCTTTTGCCCATTCTAAAAATTGAATTATTAGATTATTTCCTATTGAGTTGTTTGAATTCCTTATATACTTTGGTTGTTAATCCGTTTTTGGATGGATATTTTGCAAATATTTTCTCCCCTTCTGTGGGTTATGTCGTTACGTTGTTGATTGTTTGCTTTGCTGTGCAGAAGCTTTTCAACTTGGTGTGATCCCGTTTGTCCATTTATGCTTTGGTTGTCTGTGCTTGTGGGGTATTCCTTAATACATCTTTGCCCAGACCAATCTCCTGTAGAGTTTCTCCAATGCTTCTGTTAGTAGTTTCATAGTTTGAGGTCTTTGATCCGTTTTGATTTGATTTTTGTATGTAGTGAGAGATATGGGGTCTAATTTCATTCTTCTGCATATGGATATCCAGTTTTCCAAGTGTAATTTATTGAAGAGACTGTCCTTTCTCCATTGTGTGTTCTTGTCATCTTTGTTGAAAATGAATTCACTGTAGGTGTGAGGATTTATTTCTGGGTCCTCTGTTGTGTTCTGCTGGTCTATGTGTCTGTTTTTGTGCCAGTACAGTGCTGTTTTGGTCGCTATAGCTCAGTAGTATAATTTGAAGTCAGGTAACATGATTCTTCCAGTTTTTTTCCCCCTCTCAGGTTGGCTTTGGCTATTCTGGATATTTTGTGGTTTCCTATAAATTTCAGAATTATTTTTTCTATTTCTGTGAAGAATGCCATTGGTATTTTGACAAGGATTGCTTTGAATCTGTGGACTGCTTTTGGTAGAATGGATGTTTTAACAATGTTGATTCTTTCAATCAATGAACATGAAAAATCTTTTCATTTTTGATGTCTCCTTCAACTTCTTGCATTACTATTTTATAGTTTTTATTATAGAGATCTTTAATTTGTTTAGTTAAGTTTATTCCTAGGTGTGTTAAGTTACTTATTTGTAGCTATTGTAGCACAAGTTTCAATAAATTTTTCAATTTCTTTTTCAATTTTTTATTGACCCACTGGTTATTGAAGAGCATATTATTTAATCTCCATTTATTTGTATAGTTTCCAAAGTTCCTCTTGTTATTGATTTCTAGTTTTATTCCATTGTGGTTAGAGAAGATGCTTGATATTATTTCAATTTTTGGAATGTTTTAAGATTTGTTTTGTGACCTAATATATGATCTATCCTTGAGACTAATCCATTTACTGAGAAAACAAATGTGTACTCTGCAGTCATTGGACGAAATGTTCTGTAAATATCTCTTGGATCCATTTGCTCTACAGTGCAGATTAAGTTCCATGTTTCTTTGGTAATTTTCTGTCTGAATGATCTGTCCAGTGCTGCAAGTGGGGTGTTAAAGTCTCCAGCTATTATTGTATTGAGATATCTCTTTCTCTTTTCTCTAATAATATTTGTCATCTATATCTGTGTGTTCCACTGTTGGGTGCAAATATGTCTTAAATTATTATATCCTCTTGCTGAACTGATTCCTTTATCATTACATAATGACCTTTTTTGTCTCTTTTTATAGTTTTGTCTTGAAATCTATTTTGTCTGACATAAAAGTACAGCTACAACTTAGCCATTTTGTAGTATTTGTATGGAATATTTTTCCATCCCTTTATTTTTAGTATATGTGTGTCTTTATTGGCAAAGTGTGTTTCTTGTAGAAAACAGATTGTTGAGTCTTATTTTTTAATCCATTCAGCCACTCTATGTCTTTTGTTGAAGAGTTTAGTCCACTTGATTCAATGTTTATTATTGCTAAGTGAAGACTTACTTCTGCCATTTTGTTGTTTTCTGTTCTTCTCTTCCTTCCTTGATTTCATTTTTGTGAAGGTATTTTTTTTTTCTAGTGGTATGTTTAATTTTTTGTTTTTTATTTTTTTGCACATCTATTGTAGGTATTCTGATTTGTGGTTAGCATGAGGCTTGCAAGTAACATCTTGTAACTCATTATTTTAGTTTGATGACAACTTAACATTGATTGCAAAAACAGACAAACAAGCAAAGGGAAAACTAATAAAAACTCCACACTTCAACTTCATCCCCCTAAGTTTTAACTCTTTGTTGCTTCTATTTATATCCCATTATATTATGTCTTGAAAACTTATAGTAGTTATTATTTTTACAGGTTTATCTTTTAGTCTTTCTTCTCAAGATATGAATAATTTACACACCATAAATGCAGTTTATAACATTCAATTTTTCTGTATACTTACAATCACCTCTGAGTTTTGTACCTTCCAGTGATTTCTTAGTGGCCATTAATGGCCTTTTCTCTCATGCAGCAAGGGCCTGGAGTCAGAAACCTTAGGAATCTACTAGGCACTCTGGTCTATAGTGTCATAGCTGGCACTCATGCTGCAAGACAAAGTCCCTCCCAGTCTCCCTTCCCATTTCCTCATGCAAAAGGAGTTTCCCTTATGATGACCACTGCCCCAGGCCTGAGGTGGGTACAGCCTGGCTACTCATGATGTTAACTCAAGGCCCAATGGCTCTTTAATCAGCTTGTGAGGAATGCTATGGGACCTAGGTATCTCTCTTCAGGGCATCCTAGGGCAGGCCCTCTGGCCCAGGGTGGGCCCAGAAATTCTGTAAAGCCGAAGTCTAGAATCAGTGAACCCAAGAGCTTGCTTGGTGGTCTACCCCACTATGGCTGAGGTGGCACCCAAGCTGCAAAACAAAATCCCCTGTATTCTTCCCTCTCCTTTCCTTGAGCGGAAGGTATCTCTCCCCATAGCCACCGTATCTGGGTATGTGCTGGGTCATACCTGAAGCCAGGATAATCCTGGATCTCACCCAAGTTCTGAGACAAGTATTACCTAAGTACCTCTGATGCTTATTCAAGTCCCAAGGCTTCTTCAGTCAGCAGATGAGAAATCCTAGAGGATTGAGTCCTTCCCTTCAAGGCAATGGGTTCACTTCTGGCCCAGAATGTGTCTAGAAATGTTATTTAGAAGCTAGGGCCTGAAATGGAGTCTTCAGGACTCTGCCTCATCCTCTATCCTACTGTGGCTGGGCTGGCGTCCAAGTTGCAAGACAAAGTATTCTTTATTCTTCCTTCTCCTCTTCTTGGGCAGAGGGGAGGAATCTCTCCTGGAGCTGCAAGCTACTCTGTCTGAGGTTGGGGTGGTGCAAGCACTCTTAGTTACCCTGGCCGATGTCTCACTAGGTTGCAAGCAACCCAAGTCCACTGACTCTCAAGTCCAGCACAGCATCAGGAGTTGCCCAGGAATTGCAGTCCTTGTGGCCTACACTGCCTTTCAAGTTTATTTAGGACCCCAGAGTGCTTTAGCCAGTAGTTGTGGGGTGAGCCAGAATTCAAGTTCCAGCCACTGGGATAGTTGATTTCCCTCTGACTATGGCTGGTCTAAATGCTCCCTCTTTGGGTACAAGGTGAATTGTGCCCTATATTGCTTTCTGCTGTGACAGGGCAGTACTAAGTTCCAATGCAAAAATCTCACAATCACTGTGTGCTCTCTCTCCCAAGCACACATGCTCTCTCTGCAACACATGGCTGCTGCCAGGGATGCAGGAGTGGTGGTGTCAGGAATTCAAGACTGTCTTTCCAATCTCCTTCAGCGCCTCTTTCTCTGATATATTGTTAAAGCAGAAACTGATTGCTTACCTGATTTCGGTTCTTGTGAAGGTGCTTTCTTTGTGAATAGTTGTTCAATTTGGTGTCCTACAGTGGGGCCAGGGGGATGATCACTGGAGGCTTCTATTTGGCCATCTTGGTCTGCTTCCTCTCTGGTCCTGTATATTTATTTTCTAATTTTATAATGAGTTTTTTTGTCATCATGTCAATATTACAGTTTTCTTGGGATAATGCTAATTGGGATAATACTAATTTTCCCCAAGTATCTCATTGAAGCTCTACTTTCCTTTCTCTCTCTCCATTTGCAATTATTCTTTTGTTTACTAACTAATAAATTGAATTGATTCAATAAAAACTTTTGAACACTTCCATTGTGCTAATAAGACTCCTAATGGGGATTGGACAGTCAAAATGAACAAATCAAATAAACAAAATAATTTTAGTTTATGAGGAAGGGGAGGTGGATGCCAGGAAAGGAAATGCCATAATGATAAGGAGACTAGTGGGATGGGCCACAGAGAGCTAGATCAGAGGAGCTGGATAGAGCAGGTCCCACTGTGGAAAGTTGGGAAAAGTAGATGCCAGACCAAGGAACATGCCCATACAAAGACCCTTCGGAAGGAAAGAGCTTGATTCCACAGTAGAGAAGGAGGCTATTGAAGCTGGAACATGATAAGTAAGGAAGTGAGTGGGATGAGAAGAGGTGGGAATTGGAGATGCCTGATTAAGGAAGGGATTTATGGCACAGTGAAGGAGTTTAAATTTTATTCTAAGCACAAAGTAGATTTTTAAGGAGAGCAGTAATAGCATGAGATTTACATTTAAAAAAAAATATTGGTCTGGTTGTTGGTGGTGTTTGGATCACAGGGGAGAACCTGTCTTCCCTTTTATGATTGAGGTCACATGCCTCTGGGGATGGAGGTGGAGATTCAGGAGAGAAAATGACTTCCCCGTTTGAGGACTTGAGGTGAAATCTCTTCATGCCAAAGTTTATTTGCACATTACCGTTTGATTGGTCAAAAAAGGGTTCTCTTTGTATTCTGGTCAGACTTCCAGCCAGATGGCTTGTGGCTAAGACTGAAACAAAAAAATCTACGGAGCTCTACACAAGATTTTTTCTGCCTACCCACTTACAAGTAGGGCCTGAAGTTGTCACTGATGAGGGGTAAGGGCCATAGGGCTGCTTTGGCCTTTGAACTCCAAGATGTAAGAACAAAGATGAATTTCTGATGATGACTTTTTTTTTTTTTTTTGCTCTGGAGCATCAAACAGCCAGCAAGCACCTAGCACAAGTTCCTTTTAGCATTTCACTTTAAGTCAGCATGGTGCTATTCTTAGTTAGGCACCCATCTTCTCTGAAGCAAGAATGTTTCTTAAATTTTGTTCTTTTTAAAACTTCTCAACACTCTTTGTGAGTATCACCTTGAAGTTAAATGAGTTGGAATTAAGTCATTCATAACTAATGTACATGCAGCAGAAAATCCAAAGTAACTGTTCTAATACTTGGCAAATTATTATTTATGAGCTAAACACATTTGAATAATTAATATGAATAATTAAGATACTTTGAGACTTTTTGTGCTATGTTGGCATTATGGGAAAAGAGATTTTAACTATCTGTGAAAAATTTGTATCCAAAGCAAAGCATCCTTGATGATAATTACAACTCAAAAGGAATTTTCTTTCTCTTTTTTCCTTTTTTTCTCTCTCTCTTTCTTTCTCTCTTTCTTTCTTTCTGTCTTTCTTTCTTTATGACAAGGTCTCACTATGTCTCTGTTATCCAGGCGGAAGTGTAGTGGCATGATCTTGGATTACTGCAACCTCTGCCTCCCAGGCTCAAGCAATCTTCTCATCACAACCTCCCAAGTAGCTGAGACTACAGGCTTGTGCCACCACACCTACCTAATTTTTGTATTTTTTGTAGAGATGGGGTTTTGCCATGTTGCCCAGGCTAGTCTTGAACTCCCGTGTCAAGTCATATGCCCACCTAAGCCTCCCAATGTGCTGGTATTGCAGGTGTGATACACCACACATGACCTTATTTTCTTTTTTTAAATAATAATAAGATAGGCCAGCCATGGTAGTTCACATTCCGCACTTTGGGAGGCCAAGGCAGGTAGATTGCTTGAGGCCAGGAGTTTGAGAATGGCCTTGCCAACATGACAAAACCCTGTCTCTACTAAAAATACCAAATTTAGTCAGGCATGGTGGCATGCAGCTGTAATCCCAGCTACTTAAGAGGCTGAGGCAAGAGAAACGCTTGAACCCGGGAAGCGGAGGTTGCAGTGAGCCAAGATCATGCCACTGTACTCCAGCCCGGGAGGCAGAGCCAACTCCATCTCAAAAATAAAAAAAAAACACAAGAGCAGAAAACCAAACACTGCATGTTCTTGCTCATAAATGGGAGCTCAACAATGAGAACACATGAACGCCGGGAGGGGAACATCACACACCAGGGACTGTTGGGGGGTGGGGTGAAAGAGGAGGGATAGCATTAGGACAAATATTTAATGCATGTGGAACTTAAAACCTAGATGACAGGTTGACAGGTGCAGCAAACCACCATGGCACATGTATACCTATGTAACAGACCTGCATGTTCAGCACATGTATTCCAGAACTTAAAGTAAAATAATTAATTAAAAATGAATTTAAAAAATAATAAATGCATTTGAAATGTTTTATGAACAAAAAAGTCTGCTTTATGCCATCCAGAATTGAATTTATACTTGTGAAATATGCAAATATTTTCAAGGTATAAACTTTTAACTCCAGTTGTAGTCAACTGAGGCACTATGAAAAACAGAACTAACATAGCCCATGTATTAGTCAGGGTTCTCTAAAGGGACAGAACTAATAGGATAGATGTATACTTATATGGCTTGACTGTGTCCCCACCCAAATCTCAACTTGACTTGTAGCTCCCAGAATTCCTGTGTGTTGTGGGAGGGACCCAGGGGGAGTTAATTGAATCATGGGGGCCAGTCTTCCCCTGTTTTTCTCATGATAATGAATAAGTCTCATGAGATCTGATGGGTTTATCAGGGGTTTTTGCTTTTGCTTTTTTCTCATTTTCTCTCGCCACAGCCATGTAAGAAATGCCTTTTGCTCTCCTCCAAGATTCTGAGGACTCTCCAGCCATGTGGAACTGTGAGGCCAATTGAACCTACTTTTGTTCCCAGTTTTGGGTATGTCTATCAGCAGCATGAAAACAAACAAATACATATATGTAAAGGGGAGTTTATTAACGAGTATTGACACACACAATCATAGGTGATGTCCCTCAATAGGCTGTGTGCAAGCTGAGGAGCAAGCAAGCCCGTCTGAGTCCCAAAAACTCAAAAGTAGGGAAGCCGACAGTGCAGGATTCAGTCTGTAGTCCAAGGTCCAAGCATCCCAAAGCTGAAGAACTTGGAGTCCAATGTTTGAGGGCAGGAAGCATCCAGCTTGAGAGAAAGATGTAGGCTGGGAGGCTAAGCCAGTCTAGGCTTTTCATGTTCTGCCTGCTTTTATTCTGGCCTCTCTGGCAACTGATTAGATTATGCCCACCCAGATTAAGGGTAGATCTGCCTTTCCCAGTCCACCCACTCAAATGTTAATCTCCTTTGACAACACCCTTACAGACACACCCAGGAACAATACTTTGCATCCTTCAATATTAACCATCATAGCCTGTAATTTCATTTTTCATTTTAACAATCTTGGTTCAACATTTTTTCAAAATTGAGATTTTTGGAGAAAATACGTTTTAGGTACCACCATTTCGCTTCCTCAAGTTCTTTCTACCAAGCTTCATGGGGCTGGACTACCATCCTCAGGATTCCAAATAGGATCATAGTGGAACTCAGTTTTTCAAAAAGGGAGGAGCCACACCAACAGGATCAAATTCTACCTTGTTCATTCCTTCCTTTGCCTTAATAAATAGCCTCTCTTAGAATGCAAACGCCCTGTGGAAAGATGAGAGTTAAAACTTTACAGCATTTACTTGTCCTTCACTTGTTGGTTTATAAAAACATTTAAAATTAAGAAAATGTAACCAAGAGAATGGTATTTTGATTCTACTTGAAGATATTTTCAGAGGTGAGCAGGGTGACAGGGTACATTTTAAAGTGTTACAGAACTACCAACAAGAGTGTTGTGGGTGAGTGGACATCGGTGATAGACAGGGACACGAAGGAAGAGATAATGAGTAAAGGTCCAGAAATTTGGAAATGGAAGGGAAAAAGCATTTGTTCTTGTGAAGTGGGGAGAGAACTCTGGCTTGGATGTCAGGAAACTTTGATTTTAGCCTCAGGTTTATAAACAAAGCCATTGTAAATACTAAGGTGAAATAGATCCAAGGCACACCTGGCCTTTGTGTGAAGCTTATACATCTCTGAGGACCTTCTGGGGGAAAGTGATAAAATTATGAATACAAAATTAGGTATAGAGGTTTGCAGGGGGTCCATGCAAGTAAGGAACCCTGAAGCTTAAACTGTACTCTCACCTTGTCTTCCAGAAATTCTCTTCTAAAAGTAGATATCAGAATTTCAATTCTCATATGACCATAGCTGAGATACCAAGATAAGAAATAGCTTCAGGCTAGTACATTGGTACAGCTAAACATTAAACTTGTTCTCATAAGCTGAAATCTCTGCTTTTTTCTATTTTTAATTTTTAAATGTTTATCTGATACATAATTATGCATATTTATGGGGTCATGTGTTCTTTTGATGCAGGTATACAATGTATAATGATCAAATCAGGGCACATCCATTACCTCAAACAGTTATCATTGGCGTATCCATTACCTCAAACATTTATCATTTCTTTGTGTTGGGAACATCAAAATCCTTTCTTCTAGCTATTTTGAAATAAAGGATACATTATTTTAACTATAGTCCCTACTATGCTTTTGCATACTAGAATTATTCCTTCTATCCAACTATAATTTTCTACTTACTAACCAACCTCTTTGTATGCCTTCTTACCCTTCTCTACTAACCACTATCTGCTCTCTACTTCTATCAGATCCACTTTTTTACTTCCTACATGTGAATGAGAACATGCTTTATTTATTTTTCTGCATCTGGCTTATTTCACTTAACATAATGTGCTCCAGGCTCACCCATTTTGCCACAAATGACAGAAGTTCATTCATTTTTATAACTGAATAATATTCCATTGTGTATATATGACATTCTTTATGCATTCCTCTGTTGCCGAATGCTTAGGCTGATTCATACCTTGGCTAATGTGAATAGTGCTGCAATGAACACAGGTGCAGATAACTGACATACTGATTAAACTTCTGCTCTTTATTACATAATGAAAACTGCTTATATGACCTCAGGCAGGTTACTTCATCTGTTGGGTCCCTCTGTCCCACCCTGAACAGTGAGAGGCAAGACAAAATGAATGTAAATTTCTTCTCAGTTGAAATAAAAGCACTCCTTATTTACTCACGCCAAAAACAAGAAAATTATTCTTCTTTCATCTCAGTCTCACTCTTAAATCCAATAAAGCATCTCGTATCGTGACTGCTAGTACTGCAGTGATGTCAACCTCCCAGGGTTTGATTCCTGGCCCTACTGTACACTAACTGTGGGTGCATGGACAAGTTACTTCTCCTTTCCTTCTTTATAAAATGTTGGTAGCCAATAGCAAAGTCATGGAATCAACCTGGCTGCCTATCAGTGGTTGACTGGATAAGGAAAATGTGGTATGTATACACTATGGAATCCTACATGGCCAATAGTGAAGTATAGCATAAAGTGCAACAAAACTATGCCCTTTGCAGCAATATGGGTGCAGCTGGAGGCCATTATCCTAAGGAAATTAATACAGAAAGAGAAATTCCAATAACACATGTTCTCATTTATAAGTGAGAATTAAACTTTGGCCACACATGGACACGAAATATGCAAATAATAAACACTGAACACTGTAAGTGGGGAGAGGGAGGGAGGGGTCAAGGGTTGAAAATCTAACTAATGTGTACTGTGCTAACTACCTGGGTGATGGAATCAGTTGTATCCCAAACCTCAGCATCTCGTAATATACCCCTGTAACAAATCTGCACATGCAACCCCTGGACCTAGAATAAAAGTTGAAATAAAAATAATAGTAAGAGAAAATAAAATGGTGATAGCAACAGTACTGACAGCATAAGTTACAGTGATTATCAAATAACCACACATAGTACAGTAATAGCCATTGTTATTTTCTAATCAGTCATCAAATCAAGAAAGACTCCTATCTATAACTGAACATCTGCCTCCTCTATTTTATCATTTTTTCTCTTATAGTTTCCAATCAGAATGCTTCTCAGAATTTACTTTAGAAACAAGATGCAAACCACTAGTGCTGGGTCTCATGTCTGATTCTAGAACTTACCATTCCTTTTGTCATTCTAGTAAAGTTTTATTTTAAAAGACCTACTGCTGCTAAACTTTTATTCAATAAACTTTTCCTGACTGCTCTTCAAGCAACTCAGAATCTAATGGTGGTTGTTGATGGTGAGGTTGAGAGTAAGAATGCAAAATAAAAAGGGTTAGGATGCATGTGTGCACAGTGGGCAACAGGACCACAGCCCTTAGCTCTGTTGGGGTCTGAGGGAAGCTCCACGGCAGTGAGCTCACTCTAAAGGAGGTTCCTCCAACAATCAAACAGCATCCAAGACAAGGAAAGAGCTTGGGCAGAGGCATGGACATGCCAGTATAGTCTGTCCCCAGTCCCTTTCCTACAGAATCTTTCTGAGCAGGAAATGGAGGGCTTTACCTCCCCCTTTCTCCAAGTCTCCCATATTTGTAGCAGCAAAATCAGGCTTTTACAAATATGCTTCAAGGTGAAAAGGTTGCAAAAAGCTGCAAGAGACTGCTGGCCGTTGTCAAGATCTCTCTACTCTGTAAGTAAAGAAACAAATAAAATGACCTTTGTCAGACCCGAGGAACCTAGACATCTAAATAATTTGGAAAAAGCTTGGCTGAGCTGTTTGGATGAGAGAAAAGTTCACAGTGGATATGAGTACAGCCCACATCAATTTATATCTACAACTTTCTTTTTTCTTTTCAATTTATATTTTGAAAAATAAAATGTGCAGGTTCGTTACATGGGTAGATTGTGTGACACTGAGGTTTAGGGTACCATTGATATCATCACCCAGGTAGTGAGCAAAATACTCAAAAGGTGTTTTTTCTGCCCTTTCTTCCTTCCCTCCCTGCTCTGTAGTCTCCAGTGTTTATTGCTTCTGTCTCTATGTCCATATGTGCCCAATGTTTAGCTCCCACCTACAAGTTAGAACATGGTATTTGGTTTTCTGTTTCTTTGTTAATTCACTTAGGATAATGCCTCCAGCTGCATCCATGTTGCTGAAGGGCAGGACTTCCTCCTTTTTTATAGTTGTGCAGTATTCCATGCTGTAAATGCTCCACACTTTCTTTATCTAATCCACCATCGATGGGCATCTAGGTTAATTAAATGTCTTTGCTACACAATGTTCAGTGCTTAATGTAAACTTTAAAAAAAAAAAGATCTTAGGCTGGGCACAGTGGCTCATGCCTGTAATCCCAGGACTTTGGGAGGACAAGGTGCGTGGGTCATAAGCTCAAGAGATTGAGACCATCTTGGCCAACATGGTGAAACCCTGTCTCTACTAAAAATATAAAAATTAGCTGGGCGTGGTAGTGCAAGCCTGTTGTCCCAGTTACTTGGGAGGCTGAGGCAGAAGAATCACTTGAACCGGAAATGCGGAGGTTGCTGTGAGCAGAGATCACACCACTGCACTCCAGCCTGGCGACAGAGTGAGACTCTCTCTTGGAAAAAAAAAAAAGATCTTAAATTTTTTTCTTCAGTGCTATATTTATAATGTTTGAATGCAGTCGTAGGAATATTTTCTCCCCAGCCTTCCTCTTTTTCTGTTACAATATACCCTGAATGAAAATAATTTACCAAAATGCCTTTTCTGTAAAGAACTTTCCAATATTTGCATTCATACTTGATGCTCAATTCTGGGCCAAGTTGTCAAGTAAGCTAATGTTCAACCAGTCAATTACTGTATCTGGTCATTTTAAGTTATTGCTTAAAATTTTCCAGTTAAATAGTTCAGCAGTGCTTATAGTTAAAAGCTAAAAGCCTCTGGATCTCCTACCCTTTATACCTTTCCTAAGGTATAAGAAGTCTAAGAAAACTCCTTTTAATTTTAAATGTTTTTTTTTTTGTTGTTTTTTGTTTTTTGTTTTTTTCTGGAGGATGCCTTATCTCCAAATAAACTTTTTTTGAATATATCAATTTCAGGTTTTGTCTTTTGAGTGTCTACTATGTTAGACCCTACTCTATCACAGAAGACTCACTTATACATTCCCCAATCATCTTCTGAGGATACTTACATGACTGTTTTCAGTTGCTTTTGCAATTATAAAAATATGTACTTATCACCTTTATTTTTTGTTCCTTCAATTACAAATGATGTTATGGGTTGAATTATGTCCTCCCAAAATTTAGATGTGGACGTCCTCCTAATCCTTAGTACCTCAGAATGTGACTGTATTTGAGGCCTTTACACAGGTAATCAAGTTTAAAGTGAGATTTTTAGGGTGGGCCCTGATCCAATCTATCTCTATCCTTACAAGAAGGGGAAATTTGTATATAGTCTTGTATAGAGGGAAGATGATGTGAAGACACAGGGAGAAGATGTCCATCTATAAGCCATGGAGAGGAGCCTAGAACAGATCATTTTCTCATAGCCCTCCAAAGAAACCAATCCTATGGCACACTGATTTGAGACTTCTAGTGTCCACAACTGTGAAACAATATATTCCAGTTGTTTAAGCCACTGAGCCGGTGGGCCTCTGTTATGGCAGCCCTAAGAAACTAAGATGGTTTCTGTTGATTTCCAGTATTGTGAGATGGGGGTATAAATAGCCCTGCCCTTTTTGTCTCTCTTCTGCCTCTTCTATTTCATACTCAACAATTTTGTTTCTCTTCTGCCTCTTCTATTTCATACTCAACAATTCAGGTGTGATACCTTTCTCTGTATCAAAGAGTCTATCATCTTTCTCTTATCATTCCTCAAATACTTTCATTTGTCTTCTCATCTAAAAGATCACAAGTCTTTGGAACTACTCCCTCCTACCTGTGGCATGGCCTCAGGGGTCCTGTCTTTCTCAGCTGAGTAATGGAGATTTGAGACAGCTTCTTTTTCTCCCAGACACTTTCCCCACCCCCCTGCCATGCATGGCCAATGCCTGCCTCTCAATATCTGCCAGTCAAGGCTACAGGCAGGTACAGTAAACTACTGTCTTGACTGGCAAATATTGAGAGGCATGTATTGGCCACACAGGGTCTTTGTTGTCTCAGCCATGGATTGGCATAATAATTGTTTCTGCTGTGTTGAGGATTAAGTTAAACAAAGCATGTAAATTAGTTAGCTACTGTCTAGCACACTGCATGCATTGAGAAGTATTATCATTATCCTAACAATTGTTCTCTCCAGCAGTTTGGTAGCATTTTTTTCCCTTTCCTTGGTAAAATACTTTCCAAAATAGATTCAGTGACATTGCAATTCCAAGTTCTGAAAATAACAAGCAGAAGATCAGGTATATCAGTGAAGTTTTCTCTTAATCAGGAACACTCCTCTTTCTGATTGCAGAATACATTCTTATGCTGTTATATAGTAATCATACTGCATTCTTAAAAACCTCTGATTTTAAAACATCTTCAGCGATTACAAATTCTTAAGAGATGTTTACTTATATTGTGATTGAGATTGCATTTTACTTCTCTAAACAACTTCTTAATAAATAATTTCAAATTGTGTGTTCAAGATAGGAATACCATCAGGGAAATATTGATGCAGATGGAATGGTTTCTGAGCTCAGACTAATTAGGAGCTCTTGGCAAGAAGAAAGAAACTTTGAGGAAATAGAATCTAATTCTTTACCCATGATAATTTAATGTTGTACCTTTAATAAGCTCTCATTAATACTTATTATTTTCTGCTTTACCCAAATTTTGGAGAAATGAATATAAATGAGGTATTTTTATTCTGAGTGCATGCATTTAAAATATTGATTGTGTCAGTTCCTTATTTTGCAAGGTTCTGCTTTAATGCAACAGAAAGATCAGCTATGTCTTTAAGAATAATACCAAATACTGGAATTGCTACATATTTGTCATGGAAAGATAGTGTGCCTAATAATAAAATTGTTGGCTTGGAAAAATTCTTTACCATTTCTTACACATTAGTTTTATTTAATAGGTTTTTGATAACTGACCACATGCTATTAACACTTTTAGTTAAATGTAAATACCTTCCCTTATCGATAGAGAGTAAGACTTTGCTTACTTGAAAAAATAGAAAATAAATGAATGTTTTGTTATTATAAAACATAATATACAGGGATTCAAAGCAGCAAAATCTCAAATATGATCATTAGAAACTAAAATCTCTATTAAATGTTGTATCCCAGAAACTGTAAATTTAAATCCAGAAAAGTTAATAGAACATACCATCTTTCTTTATTGATGTACTCATGCAACATTATGCCAAAACTCAGATTAGTTGTTATATATCAAATGTTAAAGGAAACAGACATAAGAAATGCTTTTGGGAAGCTGGAACATTAATGAAGGAGGCAGACAATAAATTAATAACAAAAAATTTTAAACTGTCATCTGTAGTTTAAAAAAAAAAGACAACAAAGAAAGTAGGACTTGAGATAATGGGAGTGTAGAACTTTGATAGTGTGGTAGTATTTTCAGAGGATATGACATTTATGCTGAGGCCTGAATGATGCCCAGGAGCCTATATTAGGGAGAAAGATTGAGAGGGGCATTCCAGCAGAGGAAACTACATATGCAAAGGCCTCAAAGTATACAAGAGTTTGAGAAGTAGCAAGAAGGTCACATTGGAGCAAGGTTGGTGCATGAAGGGAAAGATAGACTGAAATGACTTTGGACAGATAGACAGGAGTCAGGTTATATGCATAACATAGTAAGACAGTGATATGTTAACCAGTATGCTGTGGGGACCTTTAATTTCTAGAAGGAAGTGGTTGTGGCATTAATATACAAATTACACATTGTTTTATATCTTCTAGATAGCAGATATTGTTCTTCGTAAGTCATAGAACAATTCAGGAGGCAATGTATGTAAGGAGAAGGGAAAGAGGAGAAGCAGAGTGGTGGTAAGGAACTACACAGAATGAAATAGAGAAATTGTATGTGCTGTGAGTACAGGATTTTGAGAAAAGGGGAGATTCATGGTTTTCAATGTTGAATTTATTTTTAATGTTAATACTGTCCTTTCCAAAGACTGGAAACCAGTAGGGCTACAATTTGTTCAACACATTTTTATTTCTCTTCTGATATGTGCCTGGAATTCTTCCATTTAGTGATATTTAATTTGATCAGATTGATAAGACAATAACAAAAAGAGTGAATGAAGGATGGCGAAAAGTAGAGACCTCTTTGTTGTGGTCAGATGAGTGTTTCAGTTGGGAGGCAATATATCATTTATTTGCTTGAAAAGTATTTTGTGTGTTGATCATGTGAAACTGTGACCAAGGTTCTCCATAATCTGGGTATATAGGGTTGAGTCTAATCTGTGTCCTTTTCTGAAAGAACTCTATCCAGTCGATGTAAGACAATTACAATAGAATCAGAATTGATATGATTCTAAAGATCCTTGTATCTGCTACATAGGAGTTATACCTTCATTCATTTATTCCATAACAAAATGTGTTGAACACCAACTATGTGCCAAATATCGCCAACTCTTGTACCCTTCTATTTTAGAATATTATTCCTTTATAGCATTTTTTACAAAGTAAAGGAAACTAACATATACTTTGAACTTATTTTTTGCCAGATAATATGGTACATGAGATTTTATTCTTATTCATTGTAAATTTATTATCTGTTTCTCTTCTTAAACAGAAATTAAGGTCCATAAAGTATATGTAATTTGCTCAAATTCAACTAAATATTAACTAGCAGAGATGGAATGTGAATTGTTTTTATGTCCTGTTCTCTCTCCCAATCCTATTTCTGGATCTGTGCTTAGGAATGAAAACTACTTTTTCTCAGGAAAATGTTACATGTTTTGATGCAAATTTTAGAACAATATTACTGAAGGTAGATTTAGATGGACACAAGTGGAAAGATATTCAAAACATATAGTTAAGTAGCATAAAAAGCATATTGGAGGTGAAAACATACCCATGTATTAAATAATAAACCTCAAGCCAAACACAAACTGTAGAAACATGTAGAGAAAGTACTTAAAAGTTGTACACAAAACTGGTAACCAAGTTTGCCTCTTACAGGGCAATGGGATTATGAGGTGAGAAGGGAAACGTTTGTCCTGCATTCTGTGTAGTTTAAATGTTTTTACAAGAATTAATCCATGCGTTACCTATGTAATTAAAGCAAATAAGCATATGCATAAACTTCTTTTGATTGCAGTAACTGTGTAATAAGGAGAATAGTGTGGTTTTGCTTATGTCAATGAGAGTTCTAGGGACAGTTTCCTTCATACTATGCAGAGGTATACTTTCTCTGGGAGCTTAATGGATGAAGAGATTAACCAACAAATCACAGATTTAATGGCAGCAGAGCATTGCATATCACCGAGGCTATCTGAGATTCTACTGTTGATAAACTCAGGCTAAAGATCCTCTGTCATCAGATCTTAGCAGATGTCAGCTGGGAAGTTAGTTGCCACAGATCCTACTCTGGGCTCAGGATTCTTGCCTTTTAACTGTATGTTTAAACCCTTCAGAGCAGCAATAACAGTTAAATGGCCTTTGTTTTCCTTACAAGCATAGCCTCTTACCTCTCCCAGTGTTTGCCCAGTGCTCCTTCTGACTGTCAGTTTTCAGATGTTTTTATATACCCCTTGAGAAAATCTGGTGTGCTGTTTCTATGGCTACTCTTTCTGAAAAGTTGTTTTGGCAACTGTACAACCTGCATGACTCAGAAAATTTTCAGATTTTCATTAGAGCAGGCCATCTTTTGGATGAGGCTGTGTCTGCCAGTAAACTGGGTGCTATCATATGTTCTGGGTCTGATACTTACGCTAATATTACCATTTTTTTCTCAAAGCTTTTTACAAAACATTTACATTGGATCAGAAGATGCCTGCATGATTATAGAAGCAGATCCCATGATATGAAAAGGAAAAACATGGCCCAGAGTCATTGTTATGCCCAGTTGTTAAAACGTGAACTAGAATTCATTTCCTGCCTCTTACCCATTTTAATATGCTTTTCATCTATACTGTGGTATGCGTATGTGCAGGTTTTTTTGGTTGGTCTGTTTACCTTGAGTCACCAGTTATATTACCATCACAAAGACAAAATAAGTGAACATTCATAACCCACCCATAGCAATAGATTTTTTTGTTTTGTTTAAGATGTAGTAAGGAGAAAATTCTCTTTAAAACCACACCCACAGAAACTTAATTTAATTCCCCATTAGATATCTTTCTTTTTTGTCTCTAAAGGGCCCTCTCTACTGCCATCCTTCATATTTTTTTTCCTTTTCTGCTCCGCACAATTTATCAAAACTTCCCCTTTGTTCTTGGCAATTCAGCTCTGTCTCACAGCTTGCATCTGCAACTCAGGGGGAAGTTTGCTGAAATGCCAGGCTTGGATCAGAATTCAGAAATCTGCCTCATTCAAGCATGCTCCTTGATAGTCTCTTTTTTCCTTATACACCCACTTTAGTCCTATGTGACTGACAAAAAGATACAGCAAGAGAATTTCTACATATAGATGAAGGCATTGAGGCTCATTGTATTTTCCAGGTAACTCAGCATGCCTATTCAAAGCAGAGATTTGACTTTATATCACTTTTATATCATCTAGTGGTCTAATGGTCTTACAATTTCACCATTCCAAGCATGAAATGCCATTTCATTGCCTTAGTTATGCTATTCTAAAGTCAATAAAACTACATTTGCTTCAAAAGAACTAGAATTGTACCATAATTATGAATTAGGCTTAATATCAAGGTATGCATAAAACCTTTCTCTTATGAGTACATTTGGTAGAATTGGCTAATAGAACAGAGAAAGCCTAAGGGTAATTTTTGTTGGGGACAACCTCCTGGTGGGCAAGTTTGCAAGAGTGTTTTGATAGTGACACGAAGAGATGTCTGAAGCCCATAGAGAAAGACCCAGAGTTTGGAAATTTACTATTTTTCCTTCTCATTTCAGTAGGATTACTGATCTTACAGCCCAAGACAAGAGAACAATAAAACACTGAAATGACTGTTCTACATGCGACTTGGGGTCTTCTCCCTCTCGCTTAAAAGGATAATGGTAATCTAATTGGTAATGTCCTTTGAGCAGCGAATTTGTTTAATCTCATAGCAGAGTACATTGTTAAGTCCAAATGGTATGGGCAAGAGGCAGGCTGAATAAGAACACACTTTTTTAGTGGAGACTCAGGAATCGCTGGTTCTGGATCCTGGTCTTGTAATACTGAAGAGCTTGATAGAAAATAGTTGGAGAAGGTGTTAACAGGGTCATTTGGCTTAGAGAATAGTGTGTCACTTTGTTGCAGCTGCATCTTCAGATACTGTGGTATAGCGTATTTTATTTATCCTTTACCAGAACTGACCTAACTGGTAATAGATACAAGTGAAATTGAGAACATAAATAATACTGTTTATAAAGAGGCATCATGATTGATATACATTATCTCATTTAATTTCATAACATGACTGCAAAGTAGGTATTGTTGTCCCTACTTCACAGAAGAGGAACTGAGACACAAGGGCTTTCCCAAGATCACGCAGCTACTACCGATGGCAGACAAAACTGGCATCAGGTCTGGCAGATTTCACAGCCAGAGATTTTGAGCCACGCACTACACTGCTTCTCCACTAGGGGTCCCAGGCTGCTTCAATCGTTTTTTAATTTGTGCAGGATAAAGTTTGTCGTTGAAAACTTGTACTAATATGCGGGGAAATAAAGAGGTTCTAGGCAGGCCGTTTAACATTACCCCTGGATTTTCCACGGAGAAACCAGACTTAAGAAAACACAGTATGATTGTCTTTGAATTCAAAACACTCTTCATAACCTTGGACAAAATAAAACAGTAAACCAGAAAATGGTCTGAGATTTCTACCTCCCCATTCACTGACAATAGCTGGAAAACATACACACGGTTAGGTCAAAACCATTCACTTAAAAAGGGAAATGAAAGTAAGTTGAATAAATATAAACTAGAAATTTAGCCTCTAACTCTGCATTGCTAACAAGGTAATTTATGAAAACCTTTTTTAAAATGCTAATTTCTTGTACCTGTGTATTTACTTACATACATATATTCCAAATATGTGTATGTAAGTCCATGATCAAATATAATTAGAAAACTTGCATACTATGGTTTACATTTTAAAATACAGAACAAAAGCACCAATAATGTCAAAGAAACAAATATATTTAACTTGTTTAATTCAGGGTATCCCAAACTTATTTGAGCCCAGAAGTCATCTTTCTTCCTTTAACTCTCATGGATGTCCTGTACAACACACTCTGGCCCCAAAGGAGAGCAGGCAGAGAGCATATTCTGCAGCCCTACACACCACTCCAACTATGACACCTTATGAGTATGATTTGCTTTGAGAACCTATCATTTTTGTTTTGAAATAAATGTTTATAATTATGATTTCTTGCCAGTGTTCTCCTAACCACAGTTTAGCCCCTTGATGAATGCTTACATTTACAAACTTTCTAAATCATCCAGAGTGACTAAGAGTGGTAGCAGGAACACGGGGCCTGGCTCTAGGTGCCAGGAAACCAGAAGGCCAGGCCTGATATAGGAAAGCTCTCTGTGCATAAGAACATGGAAGAGGTGAGAACAATGTGTCTTCCTCCTCAAATATTCAGTTCTATGATACTGTATTTCTCAATGTCTCAAGACAAGGATCTGAATATAGTAGTCTCAGAATTTGGTAATGGAATTCCCTGAGGGATTGGGGTATTAGGAGATTACATCAATAGGAAGATTAAAGGATATTAAAAGGGTAACTACCAGGGTTACCCTCACAAATAGATCTAAGGAAATACTTGCAATTTCCTGAAGAGATGAAAGGATTGCAAAAGGGAAGGATGTTTCTGGCCAATTTTCCAGTGAAATACAATGAATGGGAGTTTAGTGGCAGATAATATCTTAGCTATAATAATGCTAGCTTTCACAAATAAATCTTAAAACATCAGCGGTTCACACAATTTAATTTTATTTTTCTTGTTCCTGTGACTGTCCAATGCAGGTATTCCTGGTCAGCAGGTGATTTTTATCCAGATACTGATTCAGGGAGCAAGGCTTTTTCTATCTTGTAACTTGGGATTCTTTGCATGTAGCCCTAGAAAGGGAAGGGACACCTATTTAAATGCTTTGGTCCAGAAGCAATCCAATTTTGGTTGCATGATTTCACAAGATGCAAGGAGCTAGAAAATAGAGATCCTGGCTAGGCAGTCGCTTAGAGCAAAATCTCTGCACTGCAGAAGGGAGAAGCACATATTTTGGTGGATAGCTGGGTCTTTCTGCATAGATAATAATAATCACAATGATAATAATAATAATACGTATTAGTTTCCAATTGCTGCTGTACTAAATCACAACAAACTTAGTCACTTAAAATAACACAGATTTATTGTCTTACAGCTCTGGGAGCCAGATGTATGAAACGGATTTCACGGTGTTCATTCTTGGTGGGTTCAGGGGAGCAGCCATTTTCTCACCTTTTCCATCATGTAGATGCTGCTGGCCTTCTTTGGTTTATGGCAGGCCAAGTCCTTCACCACTATCTCTCTGGTTGTCCGTATCCTACCTACTTTTTCCCTCATGATGATATCAGGCCTACCTGCATAATCCAAGATCATATCCCCCTCTCTGAAAATGAGCTCCTTAGCAACCTTAATTCCATCTGCAACCTTCCTTTCCCTTTGCCTTATAACTTAGCATACTCACAGGTTCCAATGACCAAGACATGGACATTTTGGGATGCCATTGTTCTGTGAATACCATGGCAACAAAAAGAATAGTTTTTACAATGACATTGAGTATCTTCTGTATACAGGAACCATGATTAGAATAACTCATTTATCTTTACAATAACCCAATAAAGTATTTTAATGAATATTTATAAATGAAAAAATTCTGAAGAGAGATGCTTGACAACTTTGTGCTTAAAATCACAGTACCAACAAAGGGAAAAAATTCGGATTCAAATCCAGTTCTGCTTTGCCCCAAACTTCTACCTCTTGCCCATCAGATCTTTCACTTCTTATCTTTCTACAGATGTCCTTGCCTCTTGCTTTTTACAAGACTGAGGCTACATGACTCTCTCCTTTTAAAATATGTTTACATTTGTAGGCCAGGCACAGTGGCTCATGCCTGTGATCTCAGCACTTTTAGAGATGAGGCAGGCAGATCACTTGAGTCAGGAGTTTGAGACCAACCTGGCCAACATGGTAAAATCCCGTCTCTACTAAAAATACAAAAATTAGCCAGGCCTGGTGGTACATGCCTGTAATCCTAGCTACTCAGGAGGCTGAGGCAGGAGAAGTGCTTGACCCTGAGAAGTAGCGGTTGCAGTGAGCCAAGATAGCACCACTGCACTCCAGCCGGGGCTTCAGAGCACGACTGTATCTCAGTATTAATAAATAAAAATGTTTACATTTTTAAATAGTTGAAATGAAATCAAAAGAAGGGCAATATTTTGTGAAAAGTGAAAATTACATGAATTTCAAATTTCAATGTCTATAAAGTGTTACAGAGATACAGTGTCTCATCCATTTACATATAGTCTATGGGATTTCTCAGTATATCCTCTTGCCTTTCCCTCTAGTCACAAAGGAAAAGGATTCTATTCCCCCCATGGTACGTAATCGAAGCAGAAGTTCTAGTTCACTTTCTCTCAGAAAACCTCAGGGTAGTTAAAGGTCAGGCGAATGTTACACTCAAGAGTAGAAGAGAAGTCTGTTTGGAAACTTTGGGACTCTGGGCCTCTAAGAAAAACACAGGAACAGGGTTAGAGAAGGCTGGATGGCTCTGCCTTTGCTTTCTTGGGAATAGTAAGTGCATTAAGAGTTGGAGAGGCCAGGCACGGTGGCTCAAGCCTGTAATCCCAGCACTTTGGGAGGCCGAGGCAGGCGGATCACGAGGTCAAGAGATCGAGACCATCCTGGCCAACACGGTGAAACCCCGCCTCTACTAAAAATACAAAAATTAGCTGGTTGTGGTGGCATGTGCCTGTAGTCCCAGCTACTCAGGAGGCTGAGGCAGGAGAATTGCTTGAACCCGGGAGGCAGAGGTTGCAGTGAGCCGAGATTGTGCCATTGCACTCCAGCCTGGTGCCTGGTGACAGAGTGAGACTCTGTCTCAAAAAAGAAAAAAAAAAAGAGTTGGAGAGAGATCATTTAGAGCAGGAAGAACTTAAACATGATCAAGTTCATCCTTCTATTTTACAAATGATAAAACTGAGGGCCAAAGGAAACATGTCACTGGTCACAGTGGCACAGAATTACTGACAGTGATGATCTGGAGCCCAGGTGTGGGCTTAGCCTCTTCTATCCACACCCACTGGACGAATCCAGGCCTCCGCTTATTTTTGTACCACTTGCCAACTAAAAATTGTTTTTCCATTTTTAAATGGTTGAAGACAATTTAAGTATAATGTTTTATGAAAAGTGAAAATTACATAGCATTCAAATTTCAATGTCGGTAAATAAGTTTTATCAGAAACCAGGGTGCTCATTTGTTTGTATGTTGTCTACAGCTGCCTACTCACCATAAGAATGGAGGTAAGTAGTTGCAACAGAGACTGTAATAGCCATAATCTGGTCCTTTACAGAAAATTTGCTTTATACCAGATTGCCAGTATCTACCCTTTCCATTACGTTATAGCCCGCCAGGCCACAGTGGGCTCAGGAAGTGACACTGTTCTGGAAGAGATGCATATTTCACTTGTATACCCTGTCCTATGTGTACTGAAGGCAGGTTAAACTTTTTGAAAATGGAAATAAACTTCATATCATTTCTGTAACCTTCTGGTCTGTGAATAAGGAATCATCCAGACTTTCTCCTTAGGGAACGCCATCTACTTTGGCCAAATACTGTGTGAGGGATCTTTCATTTATAATCTCATTTACTCTTCCCAACAACTTTGAGAAATGTTATTATAGCCATTGCATTAGTCAGAGTTCTCCAAAGAAACAGAACCAGTAGGATGTGTGTGTGTGTGTGTGTGTGTGTGTGTATATATATATATATATACACACACGTATATATATATACGTAGATATATATACATATATACGTGTATATATACGTATATACGTGTATATATACGTATATACGTGTATATATATATGTTTGTGTGTTTATCATATGAGCTAATTTCTTAAAGATTATATTAAAAATGATCAAAAAAGATATTATTTTATCTCTTTAATCCCTTCTATCAAAAATGGTTTGTTATCTAAAAGAGATTTGTTATAAGGAACTAGCTCACTTGATTATGGAGACTGTCAAGTGCAAAATCTGCAGAGCCACATCCTAGCTTGGGTCTGAAGACCAGAAACTGCAGTAGAACCAGGAAGAGCTAATGCTTCAGTTCGAAGGCCATCAGGCAGGAGAATTCTCTCTTAGTCATTTGTTCTATTCAGGACTTCAGTGGATGGCCACCTTAGAAAGGGCATTCTACTTTACTCAATCTACTGCGTTAAATGTTAAACCCATTCAGACATACTCTCACAGAAACACCCAGAATAATGTCTGACCAAATGTCTAACCACCCCATTCTCCTGTCAACTTGACAAATTAACCATCACACCCATTTTATAGATAAAGCAACTGAGCCACAGAGAATTTAACCTATTTGCTCTGGATCCCATTCAAGTGGATGGAATCTAGATTTTTCTAAAAAAAAAAAAAAAGAAAAAATCATGGTCTTTGTTGTATATAGTACTCCTGAATTGGCTATCCCTTGAACTCCAGAATAAAAATCAGTGAACAAAAATGTTAAATTTATATCATTTTTCATTATTTCCACTTGTGACTCTATAAGAACAGTTAACTAACTTGTCAGGACTTTGATCCCAGTTATGATTTTACAGTTACTGTGGAACTCTCTTCTATGGGTATTTTTAAAAGCTCAGTCCTCACATATTACAATGTGAAATCATACCAGAGCAAGACAAGGTCCTATTTCCCTGCCCCACCCCCAAATGGGACATGGAGGGGAAGCTGCACACTCTCTAATGGCTGAAGAGAAGGAGGATCCTTCCGAACTGCAAATTAAAACTGAAGTGCTTGCCAATTGACTCCCAATCGATTATTCCAAGTGTTTGTGCTGCAGCGAATGTGATTTCTCCCAGGGACTTGAAGAGTGGTGCTTAATTATTCATCGTGAAATTTAATTTCAGAGCTTGTAATCATGTAACTGTTGAAAATGGAATTTGTCACTGAAACACATTGAGAAGAAATAGAGGATTATTTAACATCTACTCATCTCACTTCAAGATCAGTTTAAAATTAGATGCATTCTGTGATTTCACCACGGCAATCACATGAGGGCCACGTAAGCTAAACTCCTACATGTTTTCTGCTAATTTCGTTGATTTAGGTCATTGTGTATCATGAATTAGAAAGGATATTACAGATTAGGGTATATAGATACAAGCTTTTTCTTTCCTCCCAAAGGTCCAACTCCACAGAAACATAATTAACTTACTTTAAGCCATTCCTTGAGAAGCTTAGAAAAATATTAGCTGACAAATTAAGTCTAAGGTATTAGGTGGAGAAACACATTAACTGTTTTTCTTAAATATAAGGATGAAGCAATTAAAATTCATTTTAATCTTAAACAGAGGCAAAAAGATGCTTTTGAATTTGAGAATATCAAAGATTACTGAGAAATGCTTTTATCAGCAAATTCCAGTCTTGGGTTTGAATATAATCACTTATGGGGTGAAGCATCCTATATAGATGTCTCATAATGCCCTGCCTTGACATGGATGACCAGAGAGAAAACCATTCCACGCAGTATTAATGGAAAGGAAGCTTAGTGAAGTTGAACTAGAGGCATTTTATATTGCCACTGAAATATAAATAAAACAACAGGGTTCTCTAGGTTTTACAACTACTATTTAAAGAACTGACTGTCTAAAATCAATTGTAAAAGTTTTAAACAATCTACCTTTAGAAGATATTATGATAGCTTATTATCTCAGGTGATATGGCTCAATGAACAACATAGATTTGGCAAATAAAAAGCATAAACACTTTGTATTGTTGGATATTCTTTAATCCATTTTCTACATTGCAGTAAAGCTGAATTTAAAGAACAAATCAATTTACATTTCAGTTTAAATTAGGTCCACCATTTTTTTTGCATGGCCCATGATGCCGTCCGTGATCTGCAGTCCTGAGAATTTCTCCATCCTCGTCTCATGTTACTCTGTCCTCACCTTACTGGCCTTTCTTTAATGCTTCAAAGCTACCATGATTTTATTTTGTTCCCATCTGTAAGCTTTTTCATATGCTGTTCCCAGAATCTGCAAAATCCTCTCACCTTCTCTTCATGTTACTGACGCCTTTCCTTCAGGTTACTCCCGACAGCTTGTCTAAGTTGTACTTTTCCCTCCCTTCCTCCCTCGAATTTTCTCCGTTGCTGATCTTGTCTGTCATAGCACTTACAATTATTTGTAGATTTCTTGTGCACATATTTGATAACTTGTGTAGTATCTTTTATCTCAATTAGATTTTAATTTTTACAAACTATTTGGTGTTACATTTTTATTTTTCAATGTCTACTCAGTGCCTGATAAACAGGAGGTAGAATGAAGGCTTAGGAAATAAATAAGCTCAGATATCTCTTTTTATCTCCATGCCATTCCTTTGCACACATTTATGAGTAATTGGCCAAATTTCATTCTTTAGAAAATAGTTATAAAACTAGTAATCATATTTTGGATGATAGAATGAAAAGCAATATAATTAAGTAATTTCTCCAAAGTTTATTAACTCCAATTCATTGGTGGGCCACTTTATTCTGATAGTTGAGTTACACACATTTTAAGATACAGTCTCTAATAACAAAAAGCTTATAATTTTGTGGAAGTAGCACCTATACATGTACAACTTAGGTAATCAGCTACCTATTCGAGACAATTAAATCAGGTGCTAAAATGTTGAGGAAAGTAAAAGTGATGGTCAAAGGATTTCAAAGACCAGAGATAGGACATTAATGTTGTTCAGAATGAGAGCAGAGAGGTAGAGGCCCAGAAATATATTTAATTAATTAATTAATTTATTATTTTTTGAAACAGAGTCTTGATCTGTTGCCCAGACTGGAGTGCAGTGGCATAAACATGGCTTACTGCAGGTTCAACCTTGGGCTCAAGCAATCCTCCTTCCTTAGCCTCCTGAGTAGCTGGGACCTCAGGTGCACACCACCATGCTTGGCTAATTTTGAAAATTTCTGTAGAAACGGGGCCTCGCCATGTTTCCCAGGCTGTTCTCAAATTTCTGTGCTCAAGCAATCATCCTGGCTCAGCCTAAGTGCTGGTGTGAGCCACTGTGCCTGACCAGTAAAACATGAGAAATGACAAAAAAGAAAAGAATAACATAGTATGTAGCAAAAAGAAGCACAGTCATTCCAGATCAGAGAATGTCTGTTCAGAGGTAGTTTAGGTGAGATTGAGTAGATAGGTAGCCCCATGGAGGGACACTAATGCAAGATTGAGTTGTGTCAATATGAGTTCATGGTCAGCAAGTTGTCATTGCAGATGCAAGAAAGAGAGAAGATATAATAAAACTGGAGTTCCAGGAGACATCTAGCAGGATATATCAGAAGACAAAAATGTTATCTGCAACAAGACAAATAAGAAGGTAAATAAAGCCACACATAAAGAATGGCAATGAAGATGAAGAGGGAACTAAAAATGCATGGAAGATTCTCAATAATTACTTTCGCTTGAAGAAAAGGTTGTATCATATTGGAATAAATGACCTAGAAATTTTAAGAGATTTACAAATTGAAGTTGTAATTTTTCTTAACCATAAGAACAAACTTAAATACTAAAAAATAATTTTAAAGGAAAGTTGATTCAATTTGAACAATCAGTGGCACACTGATGACTTTGGACAGGCATTCCTCAGGCATTTGCTACTGAGGATTTTATCAGCTGGAATGAACATTTAGTCAATTGACATTGAAAATAAAAGAAATGAGCAAGGAGTTTGAATTAAAATTCTCTTGACCCAGAACGCTTCAAACTGTATCTGAAAAAATGGGCTTAAAAATTTTTAGCTAGTGTATAATAGAAGCTTTCTTATCCTGACATTATTCTTGAAAGTCATCTTATACTTTAATTTATACCAAATTCAAAATGTTGTTGGCATAAATTAAAGCTAAGCGCAGAGGTCTTTTTAATGGACCCCAAGCAATGAGGAAACTGTGTTCTTTTGAAAAATTACAGTACGACACTTTGAAACTTTTTTTTCCCATGTCTTGCCTGATTTTATAAGTTTTGATTCTATTTCAGTCTTTTAGTGTGTAAAAGTTATTTGCAGAAAATCTTCAGGCAAAAATATTCTTGGGGCTTAGAACAAATGTCTACTACATCATCTGAAATCATGATCAAAAGTCACGGAAAACAATAATAGCCCAGAAAGTGGTATTTGCCCTGTTCAGTAAAATATGCTTTGTTATCCATTCATTATAGACATGTAGAGTTCTGCTCTCTACAAAAGATTGCAGTGTCATTAAATAGCATTTTGGTTCATTCTTTTCAAAATAATATACCACTATCATTTTTACAAAATGCTTTGGATATTCCTATTTTAAAGGCAATACCATTCCTTTGAAGAACATTTGGAAAATATAAAGAAATGTAACAAAAAGGAAGACAATTACTTGTAATCCCATTGCCTAACCTACCCACTTGATTTGTCTGTATATCTGGGTTTATATATAAATTAGAATCTTATTGTATATTCTACTTTGTAACTTGAATTTTCCATTTAATATTACATAATAAATATTTACCATGTGTTTATACTGCTTATACATGTTTAATGGCTGCCTGTTGCATCTTTTATAGTTGAACCATACTTTATTTTACTAATCACCTATTGTCAAGCAGGTAGAATCTTTATGACATTTTATTATAAATAATATTGCAATGAACATCCTTGTATAAAAATGTGTTTATTTCTATTTTTTAAGGTTAATTTCTAAGACTGAAATGGCCAAGTCAAAGAGTCTTTATATTTTATTGACTTTTAGTATATTTTGAAAAAATGGATTTCTAATATCCATAAATACACAGTTTCATTTCAGGTTAACTTTTTATCTATAACCACACATTTGTGACTATATCACATGGAGCTAGGTTTTTTATCTGCTTTGTAATTTTGCCCTTTGAGGTGGTTCTCAATGGAAATTCTCTTCTGTTGGGATCCTGCACGCATTCTGGGGTGTGAATGCATCTGATATTTCAGTTTCCTGACTCTCTGCTGTGAAAAGTCAGTGGGATCGTGATACAATATGATATTAAAGAGGTAGTGAAAGGACAAACCATCCAGGACCATGGGTCATATTTGGGAATTGACCAGGTACTGAGGAATTACTCTATGAATAAAGCTATCCAGTCACTATCTTTCAAATTCTAGAGATACTTCATTGTTTTTCTTTCCCTTTATTTTGTAGCATCTTTTCATGGATTCAGTTGGTTTATATTTTCTGTTTCATCATCATTGAATAAGAAAAAAAAATACCTAGTAAGTGCTTATAGTTCTATTCTCCCCCCTCCATTTTTCTCCTTGAATGCCATCCTTTGATGTGTAAATAATCTCATAAAATTTGTAGCTCACATGTGCTATATGAACCTGAAAATATATAGGAAGATTCTTCTTTTTTCTTGGCTAGTTAATGCAATATTAGTATCTGTCAAAAAAAATGGGGAAATTATTCTTTTACTATGAGGGTACTTCTTTCTTAGATAATCACACAATAGAATTTTACTTTTCCTCCTCCATAAAGAAGCTGAAAATGCAGAAAAAAACATCAGGACAGAAAGTTGTGGTCTGTTGGAATTAGTCATGAGTAGAAGTAGGGCAGAGATGGGGAGGTCACTCATAGCATTTATCATCTGATGCAGTTTCTCACATATTCCATTTGTTTAGAAAGTCAAAGAGCTAGCCAAAGATCCCATACGCTAAAGCATCAGCTTCTTTACATGGTATCCTCTAGAAACTGGCATTTAAGTTAGAATTTGTACTCATGAAGTTCTACTCATCTCTGAATTCAAGTATGCAGGGTCAGAGAATTAATCCCCAGATTCTGAAAGAGCCTCATAGATAGAGTTGTTTCATAGAATCATTCCTAGCAGCCTCTGAGAAATCATAAATAATATATTTTAAGAAGCAGAATGTGAAGAAAGACACATGCCCTTATACAAAAGGTCATTTTTAGACTCGAATACCTGGAATCTGCATGGTTCTATGAACACTAGTAAACAGTACTAACCTAACTTCATTTTTAATAATGTTATTAGGGTTAAAAATTATTTAACTTTCCACATACACAGCTTATCTTGATTTTTTAACAACACACAATATCCATGTAGGCAAGGAAAAAAAATACAAAGTCTGGACCCCTACCAAGATATTCTCTTAGTAGAATATACAGTTAACCACAATGTATATAATGTACAATTATTAAAGAATCAATGGTATTGTGCATTCATTCATTCAACAAATTTATATTTACTGAGTCCTACTAAGTGCAAGGTACTATTTCAGAGCTTGCCTTATAGTGATAAAAAAAATCAGTCATATAAAACAATATATAAAAAATAAATAATAAAAAAATCAGTCATTAATATGTGGCAGAATGCCATTGCTATTTTACGTTGGGTTCTTTATGACAGCAAAGGCTGCTTGCTTGTTGATACTTTACTTTGGAAAGAGGTCCCAGGAAACTAGAATGAGATGACAGAGAAGAGAGAAAGAAATATAGATGGAAGGAAATAAATGCAATTCAAGGATGCATTATTAAGCTGGTTACCATGTGGGCTCTCTGAGGAACAGCATAAAAAGCATCTCCAAATGGTCTATCCTAGGCATGGGAGTGGGTAATTTTAGCCACTGGCTTTCATCTTCTATTCGTCAAATATTGCCCAAGGGTGTATTGACTCCCTTGTGCTTCCAGGTATACCATACACAACATGGCTGTGTGAACACTTTTGGTTTTTCAGGTTGAACAACAACAACAAAAAAAGCCCAGAACAGCAAGTAAGAGATATACAGCCCATGGTGCTACAAGGATACACCTGCATACAGCTGATTGGTGCAGCAACAGCTGGAAAAAAAATATGTTCCAAAAGGACATGTGAGAAGCTTCATGTTCACTTCATATACTGGTTGGACATACTTGTCATATAGCCTTAAAATATGTAGCTGACTGCAATCTCTACAAAATAACTCCATTATAGAATTGCTGGAACCCAGAAGGCAGAGTGTGCAGTGAGCTGAGATCATGGTACTGTGCTCCAGTGCTCCAGCCTGGGTGACAGAGTGAGACTCCGTCTCAAAAAAACAAACAAACAAAAAATTCTGAAGGTGCATTAGTTTTCTGGAGCACCTGTAACAAATTACCGCAAGCTGAGTGGCAAAAACAAACAAACCAACAGAAGCTTACTGCCTCTGGATTCTGGAGGCTAGAAATCTTAAAATCAAGGTGCTGTCTCTGAAGCCTCCAGAGGATGATCCTTCTTCTCCTTCCTTGCCTTTTCTAGCTTCTAGGAGTTCCAGGTATCCCCTGGCTTGGGTAGCATAACTCCAGTTCTGCCTCCATCTTCACAAGGCTGCCTTCCATCTGTATCTGTCTTCATGTGGCAGTCCCCTCTCCATGTGTCTCTGTCTGTGTCTACATTTTCCTCTCCCTACAAGTACACCAATTACATTGGATCAAGGGCCCCCCCTACTCCAGCATTATTTCATCATAACTAATTACATCTGCAAAACCTGCATTTCCAAATAAGATCGCATTCTGAGATACTCGAGATTAGGATTTTTACATATGTTTTGGAGGTTGCAATTTAATCCATAAGAGTAACTGGAAAAAACTAAAGGTCCCACTGCTGCAAATGGGCCTGATGCTGTAGCTGATACTTCTCATCTCTTTCTCCACCACCCCTTAGACTTTCCTCATACTCAGCCAATATGTCAGTGCATCTAAGTTTCTTGTGTGGTAGGGTGAGCAAGACTTAAATCCCAAAGGGAGCTAGAGATTTTAGTTGTTTCACAATTGATTGGTATAATGGCTCATTTACAGTAATAACTGAATATGAGAATAATAAAAGATGCTTTAGCAATCTCATGAGCTCCAAATGTACTCTTTTCTAATTTCATAATATAGCAGTAAAGCTACCTCCTCATGGTAACTAATCAATTACACCCACCAGTATAGTAACTTGCTGTTTTTTAACCTACTCTTTTGCTACTGTAAGAAACGCAAAGAGTGATCATCTAGTGGTCCTAACTAGAAGTTTAAGGAAACCTTTACCACGTGCCCTGGTAGAAGCATTCCTCACCCCTCAACCTTCCACCTTTGCCTTTCCTTCTACTCAGGATCTGTAAAGAAGCAGAATCTGGAGTTGCAGAAATGGTAACATAAAAATACTCTAAATTCTGCATTTCTTTCACTGGGAGTTATGGTAAAAGGTCCAATTCTGCTTTTACTCCTGAGTTCTCAGGCCAGTGAATTTTAGCTACTGGGAATACGGTACTTTCTGTTAACCATTGAGTCAATGTGTGTGTCCCATCCTGGAAAACACCAGCTTCCAAAGGTATTGACCCTCAGCTGGCACTTTTTAAAACTCTTTTACTAACCTATCAGCTGATCCCGTGGACCAAGCTAAGGCTTTTCCCCTTCAGTTAGTTGATTGTAAGGAAGCCCCTATGAGGCCATGTGTTCCAGCTGAGGTGAATTATCCTTCAGCGTTCTTTGTTCCTTGTTTCTACTCACATTTGCAATGAGTAATTTGCAAAGATAGAGAAAACATCAATTAGGTAGATATTACAATAACTACAGAGTTAAGGATCGAAGTTTTAACTCATGAAGTGATGGTAAGAAGTGAAAACATCACCTCTAAGAAATACTGGGCAGATAAAATAGAAGGCAACAATTCAAAAGAGGAGGATGCTTTAATATAAGGAGAAAAGCTATGAATTTAGCTTTAAATATACTAAGATGGAGGTGTTGAGGGTATTCAACCACAAACCTACATTCGACCCACCCAGGATTGTTCAAGGTACATGTTGGGTTCTGACTGAGGTCTGAGGGGAGTTGGTGGGTAGCCAGAAAAACACTGGAGAAATTGTAGACAGTTTTGGCATGGCTTTACTCTCTCTCTCTAGGTGTAAGCCGTTATGTAGAGTGTCAGCAGGGTAGTTATACCTTTTACAGACAATAGTGGCTCCGAATCAAGCACGCGCTCACGTGAGTGGTTACCTAATGCACGTCACGTGGCGTGGCTATATAACAGGTGGAGTTGTGTGAGGGAGCTCCAAACTCACTGAGTTCTACTGGACCTGATGTCTGCCTCGGCCTATTCTTGACTGCAGCACATCCATTTTCCTTACAGCATGTAGTACGTGTTATACCATTTTCTGCAATGAATCCAATGCGCAGAAATTCCTGTACACATCTTATGAAAGAAGAATTTGAGCCTCAGAGAGTAAGTACTTTCTCCAGAGCTTAAGATTGTTAATGTCTGTGATATTCTTTGAAGTGAGGCAAACAAATACTTCTGAACATGTTTTCTTTTCCTGCTCCTCTCTCTCCTAATTCTTTCCTTCTTTTTTCCTCCTCTTCCTGCTATAGGACCAGCCAGTTCATATGACCACTGTACAGTAACAGGCCAGTTACACTGAGGCAACAGAGTTTGCAGCAGAGAAAGAGTTTAATGCTCACAGGATACCAAGTGAGGAGATGGGAGGAGACTCTCGAGTTCATCTCCCCAAGAAGCACTTGGCTGGGGTTTTTAATGGGATCATGGCTAGTGAGAGGTTGGAGGATTGAGGTTGTTGATTGCTTGGGGTAAGGGAGATAATATATCATGAGGATATAGAAACTGCATTTTCTGGTGAGTCAGCTTCTTATAGGGTCCTTCAGAGCAGCTGATGTCAGTAGTTTCAGCGTCTTGCAGGGCTTGCAGGACTTGAAAGAATAGAACTTATGTTTTCCCTTTGAGGTATTTCAAGTTTTTATCTGTAGAGCAGTCAAGGGGAGCTGTAATCTTGTAACAGAGTCTATGTGATTAAGAGGCAATAGGCCAGCAACTTTGAGGAATGGATCACAGAGCATCTAACTTAATGATTAATGCTGAGCATGTTGCAAGCTTGCTTTATTTTCATTTCTCCCCATACCTCCTTCCTTGATTGATTTTATAAAGTTTATAGGACCAGTTTCACTCCTGGTAACATATCTTGGTCTTGAATTAGGTTTTCACTATAGACGGGAAATGTGCACTGCTCATAGTTGATGCTTTGTAAATATTTTGGGGAAAAAAGTTCTTACAAATTACTCTTTCTGAGCTCTGAAATTTTATTTTGAAATCAAGTAAAACCTTTGAACATTATTTTCCAGCTGCAAAAGTTTAAAATGTAAAATTTACCTTAGTACAACCCCTCTTGAATGATTTAATTTCATATTCTAAAAGATACATTTCATCCTATCTGCTTTTTGGCAAAAAGTTATTGGAGCCAAATATTCTTTTCTTTTTTCATAATCCCACATGCACAATTCTTAATTAAGCACAATTAAAATCAGGCTTTTCTTTCTTATTTTTATTCCTGTTCCATATGCCATATGTCCTTTATTTCTATTAAAAAGATGTACTTTTAATAAAAGGATTTTTCTTCCTTTCTTGTATTGCTATGATTTTATAGCTTTCAAATCCATTCTTATAAGGTTCTGGTGCTGGTGATTATTAACTTCTCTCTGCTATACTTCTCTCATAGAGGAGCCTAAGGTAAAATAAAGGAAATGACAATTCCCAACCTTGTCTTGCCTTGAGGAAGAGGGTCAGAATAATATTAGTGGAACTTGAGCCAGAATGACGCTAGATTTAAGCAAAATTTGTGTTTTTTTGGCCATGAATTCAGAAAGAAGAATAAGTTTGTGTCAGGTGTGCCTCCTGAAGTCCTCTGAGATTGCCTATGTATTTACAGGCTCATTCCAATCTGTGAAAATCCTCTTTAAAACCAGCCTGAAAACCAGGAGCCTCATGTATACTTATGTCTTTCTTCTGTTTGTTGATGCTACATTTAAGTATAATTTCAGGCATAATGCCTCAGTCTTTGAGCAGGAAGGAATGGGTTACTGGTGGGTCTTGATGCTGACCTTCTGCCCTGGGAAGCTTGGCTCCAACTGGAACAGCTGAGGTTTCTGAGCTGGTTGCTTCTGCTCCATACAGTCTGTTCTATTTACCCTCAGTGAGCTATACAACAACTATCACAGTTTTCTGTGTACGCCATGATTTTAGAAGGATGAGAAGCACTGGTTTAAAGAACTATGTGGTAATGAAGAGAAATTCCCTCTATAGATAGACCTGCTATAAGCCAAGTCTATTATATTCTTACTTAAAATATTTATATCTGTGGCTCTTAAACTGTGCTGCATATTAAGTTCAACAGGGGAGCATTTAATTTTTTTTTTTTTTTTTTTTTTTTTTTGAGATGGAGTCTTGCTCTGTCACCCAGGCTGGAGTGCCCTGGCACAATCTCGGCTCACTGCAACCACTGCCTCCCAGGCTCAAGTGATTCTCCTGCCTCATTCTCCCAAGTAGCTGGGACTACAGGGGCATACCACCATGCCCGTCTAATTTTCATATTTTTAGTAGAGACGGAGTTTCACCATGTTGGCCAGGCTGGTCTCCAACTCCTGACCTTGTGATCTGCTCGCCTTGGCCTCCCAAAGTGCTGAGATTACGGGTGTGAGCCACTGCACCTGGTCAAGCATTTAAAACTCTTGATGCTCAGGCTATAACCCAAACTGCATCAGAATTTCTGAGGATGGTATCTATCTGGTGGAGAAATAGTGGTTTCTAGTTTCTATTACAATTCTTAGTAATAGGGGACAAATATGGAGTTCTCTAGAACAGTCCTGATTTCAACTATCCCTTTAAAGTAAATCGATGTATTCAATGTGGAGCTAAATGTGCAAATTATGTGTATCTAAATACGATTCAATTGTTATAACTTAGTACTTTTTTACAAAGAGATTGACAAAACAGGAGCAAAAATTGCTGATTTAACCTACCAAAGTAATATCCAATCAACCAGAGTGGTAAATACAAAAAGGCTTATGTAGTCACTTTAGTTTCTTTAGTTTTGTTTTTGTTATGTGACAACTGAACAAAATGTAAAATGATTTTTCTGTGTTATTTCTTGTGCTGTTAATCAGGAAGGAAAAATAAGGCATTGGTTTGAGTAAAGGGAATCACATGAGCTTGCCCTGTGGGTGCTTTTGTGCTTTGCTTTGGGAGAGCTATACACACAGCAAGGAACCCGGGTGAAGACAGATTTGATTAAAAGGATTGATAATTTTGTTCTTAGGCTGTGAACATCTGAACAGATACATGGTAAAAAAAAAATCAATAAATAAAAAACTAAGTAATTCTCTGGGAAAACTGAACCATGGGGAACAAATTTGGAGAACAGAAGTCTGAAACTAACAATTCTTTCATATAAACTGTTCTGCTAAGATATTTAAATATTATCTTTAATAGTATATATCATTTAAGGAATATAATCACACTGAATAATCTGTGATGATTATTTCAGTTATTGAAGAAACATGATATGTTTTGACCAAGTAATTTTAATTGTTTGAGAAATCAACATCAGTGGGTTCAAAACTTTCTGAATTTATGCAATCAAATTTTGTGTTAACACCGTTAGTGAATTTGTTTTGGGTAAGAGTTCATTGTTTTTCATTAGGTTCTCACAGAACTATCTGACCCAAAGGGATTAAACATCACTGTTTACTTGATCTAAAATGTATCATACTGACTTACTTAGAGTCAAGATTACTGTTTCAATTTAAGTCCCTAAGGGCTGAATTTGTCTGCATTTGTGTTTTATCCCATTCCTATATTTAGCAATATTTTAAATTGATGTATTAAATATATTATACATATTAAATCTGGAAACAAAAATAATAAAAGTTGCTTTAGTACATTTTTTTGACACAGAGTCTCATTTTGTTGCCCAGGCTGGAGTGCAGTGGTGCAATCTCGGCTCACTGCAACCTCTGCTTCCTGGTTCAAGTGATTTTCTTGCCTTGGCCTCCCAAGTAGCTGGGATTACAGGTACCTGCCACCACACCCAGCTAATTTTTGTATTTTCAGTAGAGATGGGGGTTTCACTAAGTTGGCCAGGCTGGTCTCGAACTTCTGACCTCAAGCGATCCACCTGCTTCGGCCTCCTAGAGTGCTGGGATTACAGTGGTGAGCCACCACTCCCGAGGCGTTAGTCCTTTCTTTGGCTTAATTTTTGTAGAGAAAGGCTGAGAGCCAGTCAATATTCAGTCTGATAGCACAGTGCTTCCAGAACCTCTTTTTGTGGTCTCTTGCAAGAGGAAGACGCAGCTGCAGATGCCACATAACAATAGGGAGAAAAATATTCACAAGCCCACTAAAGAAAAGCAAAAGGAAGGCTGCTGGAGACTGGAAGATGAAAAACCAGAAACATCCTCGAGCCATCCACTTCCGTATTTTGACTTGCTGTTTTTATTCCTTTTCGTAGGGTACAGCTGTGTTCTCTCAATAGATGAGCAATTGTGTGGTGGTGTTAATTTTAATTTAACCTGTGAATCATGGTGATTAGGAGATCTATAACCCAGGAATGCTAATTAAAGCACCCTTTGTGTGAGTTCTAAGAGTGGAGAAAAACCTTCCTTCGGTATCTGTCACATAGCCATGTTTTCATAAGCCCTTGGCCTCATCTGGCAGTCATGACATTACATCGGGCTTTATCTTCTAGTACCAATTTTACATCATGTTCTTGTCCATGTTAAGGCTTTTCGGAAACATTAACGGAACTGGAGAAAATATATCTTAATGCATTGCCTTGTTGCTCTTTCGGAGGAACAAGAGGCTGTGTGCATGACAAACAACACTGCCTGCAAAATATATGCCAAGGCTCATTTATTTAAAGATTTACCATTCATCGTTGTCAGCATTCCTGCAGGCATTACTGTCAGTGTCTTATATGCATTGTGAGTTCCTCCAAGTGTTCAGAAGAATAAATCTCACTGTGCCTTAATGCAAGAGTAGGAACTATTTTCATTTGCTTTAATTTTCCTGAAATGGATTACTTTCTTAAAAAAAAAAAAAAAAGATTTGTGTAGACCTCTGAACTATGTAGATCATACTTTATGCCTATGCTTAGTGGTTTCTGATGCGTTATAGTTTTTATTCATTTTGTCTTACATTACACCTTCCACAAAATACACAGCAACCTTGCAAAACTTACACAGGAATAAGTAATCAACATTTCTTATTGACACTACAAATTTAAATCAACAAAATGTATGTCCATTTGCAAATATTTCAAGAATATGATCCACAAATCGGCAATTGATACTGAATTATTTACTGTGGATTTTCCATAAAACGGGCATCTGCTTTTCTTTGTACTTGGAAAATCTGGTGCATTTCCCAAAGCATTTTAATCTTTGGGGAAAATCCACTGAGAAAAAGCTGATGATAAAGAGCAGTAAGTCACCTCTTTGAAGTCATTAGTCAAATACTTGAATTTATATAAAATATACACTTACATAAATTTTACAATATATATTTTTGTTGATTATGCACTAAAAGCTGTTTAGAGGCTGGGTGCGGTGGCTCACGCCTGTAATCCCAGCACTTTGGGAGGCTGAGGTGGGCTGATCACAAGGTCAAGAGATTGAGACTATCCTGGCCAACGTGGTGAAACTGTCTCTACTAAAAATACAAATACTAGCTGGGCGTGGTATCACATGCCTGTAATCCCAGCTACTCAGGAGGCTGACACGGGAGAATCGCTTGAGCCTGGGAGGCAGAGGTTGCAGTGAGCCGAGATCATGCTACTTCACTCCAGCCTGGCTACAGAGGGAGACTCCACCTTAAAAAAAAAAAAAAAAGGATGTTAAGAGTTGCTCAGATGTGTTAAGTTTCCCTCTCCACAATCACATCTTCAAATCTGACTAGCCAGCATCACAAATTTCATTTCTAAGTGACACTCCATGAAGAATAAGCATTATGATTTACAGTAAACATCCTCAATTCATCCAGCCTAACTTCAAATAATATTCTATACTTACAATATATATTTGTATTTACTATATTAATATTATAGTATGTAGTATATACAGATAGATTTACACTATCTTTGTGTAAGAATCTTACATGAGTATAGTCTCAGTTCCTCTCTTTTGCTTTTTCTACTACTGTCATCCTAAAATTTATTTTACCTATGTTATATATAGGCAATACATTGCTGGGTATTGTTGTTGTTGTTGTTGTTGTTGTTTTTCCTTTAGAGCAGAGTTTGGCAAACTAAAGCCTATGGGGCAATAGCGGGCTGCAATTTATTTTCCTGAAGTTTTATGGGAACACAGCACATCCATTTGTTGACATAGGTCCATGGCTACTTTTGGACTACAGCTGCAGAGTTGACTAGTTGCAACAGGGACCTGAAAAGTCTGAAATATTTACTGTCTGGCTCTTTAGAAAAAAAGTGTGCTAATGATATTTCAGGCCAATCTTATAAATTTCGGAGTAATTTAAAGGGAGGAAAAATTTTTTTGCATTTGTCTTTGTTTTAACCATTCCTAAAGATCTTCACTTTTGTATGTACATGTATAGACTCGAGTTTGTGTCTAGCATCATATCTAGAGAGTTTTTCACCTGAAAAATTTCTTCAATATTTTTTTGTGGTGTAGGTCTGCTGGTAATAAATTTTCTTAGTTTTGTTTATCTGAAAAATATTTCTTTTCACTGTTATTGAATTCTGGATTTATAGACTTTGGTTTCTGTTTTTGTTTTCATTAGACACTTTGAAGATGTTATCTTCTGGGTTGCATAATTCATGTCAAGATGGATACTGTATTTCTTACCTTTATCCTTCTTTACACGATATGTCTTTTTTTTCCCCCTGTGGCTGCCTTGAAAGTTTATTCTGTCTTTCTATCAGTTTAAATTTGTTATGTATAGGTGTTGTGTATGTGTTATCTTTATCATATTTGTGGTTCTATGAGTTTCTTGGATTTCTGGTTTGAAGTTCTGGAAAATTCTCTGACCTCTCTCTGCAGGTGGTACTTCTACTCAAATCTCTTTCTTCTGTAGAATTTCATTACATATGTATTAGACTGATATTTTCTCATAGTTCTTGGATACCCCTTTTTTCTTTTCTGATTTTTTTTCTTTTTCCCCTTTTGGCTGTGTCAAATATATTCTTTCTCTGTTTTTATGATTCTCATTTCCAGAATCTCCATAAATATATATGGATTTTCATATATTTTCCATTTCTCTGCTAATATTTCCATTTGTTTATGCATGTTATCTACCTGTTCCATTAAATCCTTTTGCATAATAATCAGAGTTATTTTAGATGCCCTCTCTGACAGTTCTAAAACCTGGCTCTGGCTCTATTTTTTTATTTGTCTTTTAATAGAAATTTTTCCTCTTGCTTTTGGTATATCGCATAATTTTGAAATGTAAACTTCGGACATTACTTATAGGGTAAATGCCCACATACTTCTTTCACTATTAGTATGAGGAGATTGAATCCTTCTATTAAGAACTGGAACTGGGTTTGGGTTTTGTTGTTGCTTTGCCTCCTTTGGTGTACCACCAGCTTCAAATTTCTCTGAAATTACAGATAATCTTTGAATTAGGTTGGTTCAACTTAGAATTTTTGACTTTGCAGTGGTATAAAAGCTATCCACATTCAGTAAAAACTGTACTTCAAGTATCCATACAATCCTTTTTTTCACTTTCAGTACAGTGTTCAATAAATTACATGACATAGGCAGCACTTTATTATAAATAGTTTTTGTGTGAGATGCTTTTGCCCAACTGCAGGCCAATGTAAATGTTCTGAGCCTAGTCTAGGCTAAGTTCTTGTATTAAGTAGATTAGGGACATTAAATACATTTTTTGACTTAAGGTGTTTTCAATTTACAATGAGTTTATGTAGGCATACCCCCATCATAAGTTGAGAAGCATCTGTATCTTATAATTAGGGTAGGGTGGAAGTAGTGGAGTCTTTTTCTCATTGTGCCTGCTTCAGTCTCAGCTTGTGGCCTTCTGTGCCTGCACTATGGCAGGATTATTTGTTCAGCCTCTTTATTCTCCAGTAGTAGTAAATTATTTGTGCTTATTACTTGGAGCTTGGTTGCATGTTAGCAAAACTTGGAAAGTTTCTTTTTGTCCTGTTCCTGCCGTCATCCTAGGTAAGCCCCATGTCACTGAATCTTGGAATGAGGCTTCTCGGTGATCTTATAAGTCCTTAATAGCAAAAGACTTCTAATGATCTGAGCCTAGGTAATTTTTCTCCTCCCCTAGGACCAGAGGATGATTTTTCTTTTTCATCCCTCAGGTTTGCCCTTAGAAGAGAGGTTTTCTTGGGTCTCCTGTTTAATTTTTTTATGAGCATCTATTGAGGTTCATGGAGGCAGCATGAACTCTCCTAGTGCCCAAGACTCCTAGAGGCTCTATGCCCTCACAGTTTAGCAGTTTTTAGCAATTTGGCTTTTAGCAATTTTTGAAAACTAGCCAAACACTTCTCATCCACTTGCTGATGCTTAGCATTTTTTTTCTGTACTCTGCAGCAGGTAAGCCAGTGTTCAGTTCATCTCTTCTTGGAGGCATCTCTCTTTCCTTAGATTGCAGGCTACTTGGTTGTTTTGCACACTCAGCTTTCTAATGGTTTCAAGAAAATTGACGTTTGTAGATTCTTCAGCTTTTCCTGTTGTTAGGGAGGAAATGGTGCTTTGTCCTGTTTTCTACAACCTAGGAAGAAGCATAAATGTGGCCCCTGTAATACTTATTTTGCTGACTTAAAGATGCATATTTCTCTTCAGCTTTGGAAAATTTTATTGTTGCTTCCTTTTTCCCTCTTTTTCCTTTTCCATTATTCTTGAAATTCTCTTAGATAACAGTTGAACTCTATAATTATTTTTCTAATACATTATGTCTCGAAGATTTATTTTACATTCTTGGACATTCCTTATCTTTTTCTTCAAATTTTCTTTGGAATCTTGTTTTGGCAATTTATTTCAAATGTCCAAGAGCACTTTATTATTTTAGTCCCTTTTTCTTAGTGTCCTGTTCTCACCTTACGATGCAAAAATTTTAAACTTTAAATCTCTATGAGGATATCAATTTTATTAGGTATTTGACATTTTCCCTTAAGAAAAAAAAATACATTTATTCTATTTATTTTACCTACCTTTATCTTTTCTTCTGAAGACTTTCTTGCAACATCTGGTGGTGGCTGGCAGTTCACTCATCTTTCAGAAAGAGGATAAGGATACTGATGAGGTCTCTGCATATATGGACAGTTTGTTTCCAGTCAGTTTTGCTCTAGAGTTAGCAGACGAGATCCAGCCATTTTGTTGTAGGCCTTACAAATACCAAAAAGCAAGTGGCCCTGACTCTGAATGTTCATAACAATATACCTTTCTTCTTTCTCCCTGGACAGTTTTTCTAGTTCATTAAAACAACAACAACAACAATTTTTGCCCCAGGAGGTGGAGATAATCTATGCTCACTGTGATTTGCATTATAGGAGAAAGTATTTGAAACCTTAAAAAAGCAAAAGACCTTATTAAATATTCTTTTAGTGTACTTCTGGGATTTATGCTTTATTGTCTGTGCTAATTTATAACTCTGTGGGGGCATTGGTTAATTTTTGGATTTTTGTTTAGTAAAGATGTAAATTTCTGTCCAGTAGAACAGATAATCAATCCTAAAAGATTGTAGTTTATGTCCAGGACAAATATTAACCATCTCTGTATCTAACCTAGCACTCTTATCCTATGATAGTTTTTATTAAATTGCCTTTCTGTAACTTCATTGGTTTCTTCATTTATTTTTATTTTTTTTATTTTTGTTTTGTACTTTTGGTTCTAGGGTACATGTGCAGATCACGCAGAATCGTTGCATAGGTACATACATGGCAGTGTGGTTTGCTGCCTCCATCGCCCCATCACCTATATCTGGCATTTCTCCCCATATTATCCCTCCCCAACCTCCCCACCTCCTGCTGTCTCTCCCCTAACCACCCCCAACAGGCCCCAGGGTGTGATGCTCCCCTCCTTGCGTCCACATGTTCTATTGTTCAACACCTGCCTATGAGTGAGAACATGCAATGTTTGATTTTCTGTTCTTGGGTCAGTTTGCTGAGAATGATGGTTTCCAGATTCATCCATGTTCCTACAAAGGACACGAACTCATTGTTTTTTATAGCTGTGTAGTATTCCATGCTGTATATGTGCCACATTTTCCTTTTCCAGTCTATCATTGATGGGCATTTGGGTTGTTTTCAGGTCTTCACTATTGTAAACAGTGCCACAATGAACTTACGTGTGCATGTGCCTTTATAATAGAACAACTTATAATCCTTTGGGTATATACCCTGGGTCAAATGGAATTTCTGTTTCTAGGTCCTTGAGGAATTGCCACACTGTCTTCCACAATGGTTGAACTAATTTATACTCCAACAGTATAAAAGTGTTCCTATTTCTCCACATCCTCTCCAGCATCTGTTGTCTCCAGATTTTTTAATGATCGCCATTCTAACTGGAGTGAGATGGTATCTCAATGTAGTTTTGATTTGCATTTCTCTAATGACCAGTGATGATGAGCGTTTTTTCATATGTTCGTTGGCCTCATGTATGTCTTCTTTTGTGAAGTATCTGTTCATATCCTTTGCCCACTTTTGAATGGGCTTGTTTGTTTTTTTCTTGTAAATCTGTTTTAGTTCTTTGTAAATTCTGGATATCAGCCCTTTGTCTGATGGGTAAACTGCAAAAATTTTTTCCCATTCTGTTGGTTGCCGATTCACTCTAATGACTGTTTCTTTTGCTGTGCAGAAACTGTGGAGTTTGATTAGGTCCCATTTGTCTATTTTGGCCCTTGTTGCCAATGCTTTTGGTGTTTTGGTCATGAAGTCCTTGCCTATGCCTATGTCCTGAATGGTTTTGCCTAGATTTTCTTCTAGGGTTTT
>CAUYLG010051812.1:0-90096 GCA_963573385.1 Cacajao melanocephalus | reverse complement strand
GATTAGCCGGGATTACAGGTGTGTGCAACCACATCAGGCTAACCTGTATTTTTAGTAGAGATGGAGTGTCGACATGTTGGCCAGGCTTGTCTCAATCTCCTGGTCTCAATAGATCTACCAGCCTTGGCCTCCCAAAGTGCTAGGATTACAGATGTGAACCATCACACCTGGTGAAAATCACTGACATTTCTGGTATTTGTGTTTCATTCTTCTTTACTTTCTATTGTTACGTCTTGAAATATTTATTGCAAACATTTTTCAAATAGAGGAAAATACAGAATTCATGTAATGAGTAAGACTTTGGAGAATACTGCTACTTTTAAATGAAAGGCTACACTCAGGAAGAGGAGAAATCTGAAATGTAAAAAGAGAGCATGAGAATGAAAAACTCATTCTGAACTGAATTGCCAAATTCAGAACTTCAAAGACTTTGTTGAACAGAAGTCTAGATAATGCAAAAATTCAAATCAGAGGAAAAATTACCATCTTGAGAAGATAATTAAAAGATATCAAAAGCAGATGAAGAAGAAAAAAGTATAAAGAGGAATTAATATTGTCACAAAAACATTAAAGTGTTGGTGAGGGGAAGAAGTGAAGACTGAGCTTACAGCTATTTCCTGCTTCTGGTTTTTGCACTGCTTGACTTGATCATGGTGCGCTATACATGTTAGTTTGTTAGTTTAGTTCATTCTCACCACAACCACAAGGCTGTGATTATCATCCCCATTTACAGATAGGAAACCAGAGCAATTGCCTGAAGTCGGCTGTATCAAATTATAGTTGTCATGTGACAGAGCCAGGATTCAGTTTGAGACTTAGACTCTGCATTATGTGTGTTTAGCCAATTTAGTATATCATCTCCCAAGAAAGATGAGCATCCATAACTAAGTACATGACAGGATTAATTTAAACACAGCTACATTTAATAATACTTGGTTTAAGCAAATTATATGTACATATAAATATATGTGTGCAGAAATAGATATTTTTCAAGTATTGATTCCTAGGCAGTCTCCCATCCAGCACTAACCAGGTCTGACAGTGCTTAGCTTCCAGGATCAGGTGCATGCTGAGTGGTATGGATGTCAGCTATATTTTAAGCATTTATGATAACCTGGAAAGAAAAGGCAGAATATCTATAAAAAAATCTATACATATCTGGAAACGTCTCTATGGCAATAGCCAAAGGTACAACATAATGGATCCTTTTCTATGGAGCTGAAAAAGAAAAGATACTGTTATACATAAATCTTTAACAGAGCAAAATAACCCTTTACATACTAGTAACACCAGGAAAACAGTCACAGGTATATAAGGTATTGAACAGCATACCATGTATAAATATTCAGGAAGTTACACAATAACACACAATCACTAAGAAGCCAAATTAGTCAAAATTAGGACTTTTGCAATTGAGGAATTGTGGTAACATAATTGACAGTAGCCATAATAAAGAATTTTTAGATTGAGGAACTGTAGTACAATAATTGACAGTAGCCATAACTGTTTTTGATGTGTTTACTTATCCACCCCCTTGTCTATCAGTTTTTGAAATAGTGTAGTTCATTAAGGTTGCAAAAGAAGCTGTGTGTGTATAGTCAGCCCTCTGTAACTGCTAGTTGTGCATCTGTATATTCAACTAACCACAGACGCAACCAATTGCAGATTAAAAATACTCAAACACACAAAATAAAAATAATACAATAATTAAACTTACATACATAAAAGCAATACAGTGAAACTATTTACATAGCAATGATATTGTATTTGGTATTAAAGTAACCAAGAGATCATTTAAAGTATATTGGAGAATTATATAGGTTATATGCAAACACTATGCCACCTTATGTAAGAAACTTGAGCATCCACCGATTTGGGTATCCACAGTGGTTCCTGGAACCAATCCCCATTGGAAATTGAGGGACAAGATAGATGTTTATGTATTTGTATGTAAATATATATTATATTTATACATACATGATACGTATGCATATAATATATGCACATATATACACACATTACAAATATACACACATATCATCTTATTTAGTAATCAAACTAATATTTAGTAGGCATTTTGTAAGAGGACTACCTACTGCCTGATGCTCATGTCCTGCTAATTGTTCAGGACTGCCATTCTATACACACCAGATAAGCGGCAATTAGCAATCATTTGTGTTTGCTTCCAAGATTGATTTTGCCAGCTGCACTTGTTGTTTTGATGATAAAATGTAATAAATTATGTAATCTCATAAAATGTTAATGTGAAAATATTCTGTTCTTATGAGCTCTAGGTCAAATGTTTTACAAAGTCCCAAGAACTTAAATTCAGAAACTATTATAAGCAGTTGTAGAGACATTTTTTAAAGATTCAAAGAAATAATAAAAACCTACAATGTAGGATTCTGCACTAATATTGCTTTATAAAATATCTTTAACTTGTCTCTCCATCTTAAAACCTAAAATTGAGATTCTAGAGGATGTACTAGGAGTGCAGATTATGGAAAAACAGACTAAAATTTCACCTGGTTGACTTAGATTTCATTAATATCCATTGGCTTTACATGAGATGTGACCAAATTGATGAACATGTGTGTCTGAACTTAATTTGAAATAAAGTATTTTTGTAATATCTGATAAAACTAACTTTTAAAAACTTGCCTATTTAAAGCTTGCCTCAATCCTAAGAGGCACAAGTGTTTCCTTGTCCCAAAAGTGTCCCAAAGAGACAAAGGGCTCTCTGTCTTCTGTCATCTCAACACACACAGGCACACACAGAAATTCATCAATAAAGACATAAACCGTGTTATCAGTGAGAGGAAAAAATGATCTCCTATTAAATATCTTTTCTATTTGTATATAAATATTATTTTTAAAATACCAGTTTAAAAATATAGCTTTGTGTAAATCCTTAAATAAAATTATCTCCTATATCTATGACTAGTCTATTCATTTGTAATATGAAAATTTTTATAGTTTTGAAATAATCACTTTTAAAATAAAAAATATTCTGGGAAAAAGTCATAAGTCTTACAGATGGCAGTGAAAGTCAGGGAAATAGTTTGTAAATGGTGCAATACTTCACATATTCCAAGTTTAACTGTGAAAGAAATTGACTTCAAATTGGTGCCAATCTTGCTTACTATACCTGACAAAATTTTGCAGACAATTCTGTTATAGTATATATAGTATTTCACATTAAAAATCTATCCTAAGAAATCAAAATGTTTTTTCATTCCATATGTCTAACAGTCAGTGAAGAAAAGGATACAATGCAAAATATTGAAATTCCCATGTCTACAAAGGAAAGGACATGATGTTTATAGTATAACTTACTGTTTTGCAAATGCTGTTAAATGTTTTTATACATATCAGGTTAGTCTAAAAAAAATCTCAAAACAACCCTTAGTTAGGCATTATATTCCCCCTTTCACAAATGAGAAAATTAGGTTTGAATAATATTTTGCTGCACTGGTAAGGGATAAATTTAAGTTTTTAACTTGTCATTATCTGTCCCCCAAAGAAGCTTCTCTTTCAATGGCTGATGGAGTGTGTGGTTCCTGGACTAGCAGCATCTTTTTGGAAATGTGTTATTTGTTGTTGTTTTGGGGGTTTTTTAGTCGAACCACAGACCACCTGAAATCAGAAACTCAGGGACGGTACTCATCAATCTTCTTTAGCTCTCCAGGTGATTCTGAGTCACATTCTAATTTGAGAACCACTGAGCTACATCATTGATTAGAAAAAGAACTAGATTTAATAATAACTAAACAGAAGTTTCCAGAATCATTTAAAATCGTGAGTCTGTTTTTTTTTTTTTTTTTTTTTCTCTCTCTCTCTCTCCTACCCCCTTTCTGATTAAAATCCACAGGACTCTGGAGGGTTTCTAAATGAAATTTTGAATGTTATATGTTAAACATAAATATTTTTTGCTAAGGTCATACTTACCTCTTTATTCTGTGCATCACCATTGTGGTCATCTTGTTCTCAGATAAAGGTCTTTGATTTTTATTTACCTAAAATTACAATTTTAACCTCTAGAATTTGGTGTTTTAATAAGTGACACTAGAAAGGTGGGATGGGGAAAAGGAAATCATGGATCTGGGAGCTATTATACTAGCTTTTCACCTTTTCCTGAGTTCCATAGAATTTATGCCTTAGAAATACCATTTCATTTACTTATCCTATGTCATCTCTTCTCTCTTCCCTTAAATCTGTTACGATGGGACATACCTGTTCTGGATGACAAGCATGATCTTCTTCTTCTCATTTAATAAGTTGTGTGTTGGTTCCACCACTTGTTGATTTGTAATGTTATCTACTGATTCTTCTGTGTGTAAATCCAAGTCTGCAGTTTGATCACCAGGAGAGTTTCCGTAGGAATCCAAATCTCCCTCAAAAACATAAAAGACAGATGCATTCAGGAGGTTTCTTCAGGTTATTTTGATGGTCTGTCTTTACTCAACTTAGCAGGAATTAAGAGAAAAAGTAACGATCAATAAACATGTGCTGAGCTTCATCTTTCAAGCACCTGGGGGTTTTGATAGTGGTAGTATTCCAAACTTAGCAGAGACAAAGATATCAATCTTTTTCATTTGTTTCATACTTTAATCTACCTTATAAATGTCAGTTATATTTCCACTCATATTTCTAAAATATTTTTGTTCATTTTAATGTATTTATCTAATTTACCTGGAATTACTGATAGGATATGGTTCTGATTAGATTTTTTTCCCTCAAATATCTGTCAGAGCTCCTAGTATTATTTTATTCTTCTTTCGCTCATTCTTATGAAATACTTTCTTTACCAGACACAAAACTCATATGTAGACCAACATTTAGTTTTATCTACTGTGTTATTAGAATTTGAAATAAGTTGAATAATTTATGCCTATATCACCCATTGACTGCCAACTTTAAACATATTCTTGGTTAAGATTATTCTCAGTTTTAATTGGATGACTTTAGCTTCACTGGTATTTGTTTTGAGTTAAACCTATATACTAAATGTAAGAAATAAAAACGTGTCTCCTCCCACAAAATGGGTGTGATTTTATAATTATTCAAATTTTATGTTTCTTATAATTTAATAACTCTTTGCTAAGGCCCGAGATTACAAGTTATTGAATATTTATGGAATAATCTATCATTTTATGATTTGGTGTTCTATGATTTATGTGGTTCTTGTGAATTTAAAGAGGTGATCAAAATCTCTCTATATTTCATAACTCCTAATTGTATATACATGAGACATTTGTACTTTTATAATTCTCACTTTCGCACAACTTTATTATTTCTCTTTAATTACACTGTTTTCCTCTTTGACAACATAGCATGCAATTTGACAAAATATCTAATACCCTTAGGAAGGGTACTATGATTAATTTCCAATGTAAGGAATTCCACAGGCCACAGAAATTCTTTGTTATCCTGTAACTAGAAACAGAATGATCCATATTCTTCAAGGAACATATATAAATAAAAACTAGTGAGAGAAAGCGGTTTTACAGGTTAGATTAAAGCATTGTCTGTAAATTAGAATTCTAATTGTACAAATTCACACTTCTGGGTTAATCCCATGAAAGCTCCAGACTATTTCTTTTGGGTACAAAAAATTACAGACTAATGCAACGAAGAACAATTTTATATGAAGATATTTTATACATTTTCTTCATTTTCCTTTTTATGGAATTTGTGGATAAACCAGAATTTAATACTAGCATTTGATTCTCAATTCCCATTTAATGAATAGCATAATTATTTTAGGTGGAAATGAGCTAATGCAATGCCTTAAGCTAAGGATTGTTTTTCCTCTTTCTCTAAACCTGCAGATTTCATAGTTGAGGTATCTATCACTTTGCTCTGCTGCTATGGAAACAATAGTAGATATGACTAATTAAATTAAAACCTGCCCATTTATTATAATATGGGCAGATCACAAATCTTAAAATTATGCCTTACTGGACCTGTTTATTCATCTGTAAAATGTGGAATAATAGCAATAGAAAATGGACTGGAAAATATTAAAGTGTCCCATAAATATCTGTATGGTAATATACAAATACCACTTTGTTACTCTATTTTCTATAAAAAAATTAAAGCTACCAATTACTGAGTCATATATTTTTCATTTTCTCTTTATTTCCAATTTGAAATCACTAAAACAATATTTAATAAATCTCTAGTATGCCTGGAGCTATGCTAGCAGGCAATTTACAGATTCATTTTTACCACCTATTAATGAGGCTTAAATTTAATGAAGAATCATAATCCAGAACTTGGTTGATGTTTTTTAAAAATTGCAGAAATGTATAAGAAAATGTTTCCTAAGTCAGCATGAGATATCTGTAAACACAAAATTTGTTGTTAGAGATTATAAACAATGTATGGATTAAGCAATTATAGGCCCTTATTAATAAATAATAGACCCTTACCACTCATTTATGATGGATTATAATGTGTTGTCTTTTGAAAAAGTGATTTTCCTTTAATTATTTTAATTATTACATTTCACGCATAGAAAGCAACATAAGAACTATTATTAAATCCTACCTAGATAGAAATAAAATGGCTTGAGCTACAAATTTAGAGTCCATTTCTACCTGACAGGAAGACATTTCAACAATTAAGTCAGTTCAGTAAATATCAGACAAATACTATTTCACTAAATTGCTGCCTTGAAATCACTTCAGTTGCTTCACTGAATTGACAGTTTTTTTCTAGTTGGTTGATATAAAAATAGTTGTTAGTAAATGGAAAGTGCACATTTTGTAAAATCTATGACAATGATATTTAATTTCCTTTTGAACATTATGAATTTAAATATGTGGCATATATTGTCCAAAGAGACTTAAAGCATAAAATTGAGTAATCTTTTATGGTAGAACACAGAAGCATGCGTGCACACATAGACACACACACAAACACACACACACACACACACACACACACACACACATCCCTTTGGTGCATTTGCATTACAAAAAATGGAAGAAAGTATTATCTCTTTGTATAATCTTTTCATTCAACAGTTTTACGATTCATGTAGTATAATCAGAAATTCATTTTGTTTCTACTCTTGAATTTTTTTTTACTCAAACATACTCTGACAAACAAAATCTATTTCTGAGTATTGCTAACATTCTGTTACTTAATCTGAGTGCTGGTTACATGGTATATTCCCTTTGTGAAAACTGAGCATGCCATACACTTAAACGCTAAGCATTTTTTTCTGTATGTATGTTTTACCTCAGAAGTTTTGTAAAACTACCCAGGTGATATATGGATCAAAAATTATTTAAAGTAAGTCTCTCCTTCGTCATTTGATCCTTTAATTTGTGAGAAGCTGATAAAAACAAGTGGTCCTTCTTCCATTTCTAATGCTTCCATTCCTTTACCCCATCTTGCTAACCCGAGTTTCTGACATCTCCGTGGTCAGGTGAAGAAAGGATTGTAGTGGCTGGGAGGTCTGACAGACTAAAGACCCAGAGAAGGGTTGATGTTGCTGTCTGAGTCGAACAGCATTCTTGAGGCAGAATTCCCTCTTCCTTGGGCGACCTCGGTGTTTTTCCCCTAAAACTTTCGACTGATTGGATGTGGCCCACATGCATTATGGGAGGTTTTTGGCTTTATGCAAATCTACTCATTTGAATGTTAATCTCATCTAAAAAATTTGCATGACAGCCAGACTGGTGTTTGTCCAAATATCTGAGCCATGGGGCCAAGTTGATATATAAAATTAATCCTCACAAGGGTCACCAGGTTCTTGTTTTACTTTACTTTTTCAAGTTGATGATGTACCTCTGGGCAGAACAGATGATAAAAATGACTTTTTTTTCTCTTTGATACTTCCCAGATTCCTGAAATGACCCACTAGAAACAACTGAATGCACTTCTCTGACCTGTATAATGTACTCCCTTGTGCTGACCTACCTAACTTGGCTTGTTACTGTTGTTATTGTGTATTTGTATGTTTTAAGCACACCCTGTCTCTATTTGGCTATGTTTCCCTCTTTCAGAAGTCATTTGGGGCAAGATTTCAAATGGTTCTGGTCTAGCTCACTCTTTCATTTGGTGATATTTGATCCATAGAAAGTGAAGGTTGATCCCAACACAGCTACCTCTGTTTGTACTCATTGTGTAGCAGAAAACTAGCCTATCTCTTCTCTTTCACACGTCCTGGTAGGCATTTTATACAGGCCCCTAACCACAAACTGCAGAAGACACATATTAAGCTTTTTGGGTAGTATCCATGAAAAATTTCTTAAAAGGTTTTGGGTTAGAGGTGAACATACCCCACCCCTCAATCTTAGCTTTAAGGGAGTAACACTCAAAGCTCAGCTCTCTACAGAGAAATTCAGTCTAAATCTCTGCTAATCTACCACAATCCAAATCTTTACAAAGCAGGTATAGATGAGGGTTTAAGATCCATATAGCACATGTGTTTTTTTCTTTTTCTTCTTTTCTTTTTTGATAAATAATAATTTTATCTGTTGCTCAGGCTGAAGCGTGGCGCTATCTCGGCTCACTGCAGCCTCTGCCTCCCAGGTTCAAGCAGTTCTCTGCCTCAGCCTTCTGAGTAGCTGGCATTACAATTGCCACCACGCCCGGCTAATTTTTTGTGTGTTTTTAGTAGAGATGGGGTTTCAGCATCTTGGCTAGCCTGGTCTTGAACTTCTGACCTTGTGATCTACCTTCCTCGGCCTCCCAAAGTGCTGGGATTACAGGCATGAGTCACTGCACCTGGCCCCAAGTGTTTTTTTGCTTTTAATAACTGCATTCTTTTAGGATGGCCTGACAAATAACTTTGAGATCTAATAATTATTGTCTTGTTGTCCCAGCTAAAACTTACCTTAACAGTCCATTGAATATGTTTATAAATTGAATATTTGACTTGTGATATCAGGTCCAACATCCCTTGATATATTTAAGAAGAACAGTGTTTTCACACAAACATGCATACCCATATAAAGTCCATAAATTGATGAGGCAGAAAGTTAGTGTATGTTTTGTTAACATTTGTCTTAGATGGTATGCTATGTCTTCCTTTAGCAGAGAAGACTAACCATGATGCTTTTTTCTTTGACAGATGCACTATTAGAATACCAGGACAGATTATATGAAGAAAAAATGTATTATATATTATATTTGATTACATAGAAGACTGGAAAGAGTCAATGGTAGAACAAGAGGCAGGAGTAGAAGGGGAAAGGGCAGAGAAAAGTAATATATGCTCAGTAGTCATGGAAAATACAGACGATATAAAGCCAGTCATAGATAATAGCAGTTGAGTCAAAAAAGTTGAGCTCAAATCCAAGAATTATCACAGAGTGAGTGTATTGTGACCAGTGGAGGGGAAAGGGCCAGAGTAACAGGAGATGCTATTCGGAGATGCAGGAAGACAGATTTGTTACCAGTTGTAAAATCTGCAATTTGGAAGTGAGACCTCAGGCATAGATTTGAGAATTTTTATGAACAGAATTTCATCTCCAAGGAAAGGTTTTTAAGTGAGAACAACTCATAAAGTACTCTTACCTTTGGAATGTTGAAGTACTGTGCTAAATCTCAATAAAGATGTTAAGACATCCTATTCATAAGGTAGGTGTTTGGCTGTAATTTGGGGGAAAAAAATGTGTTTTGTTTACTTGTTCTCATGAATAGCAAATGCCTAAAAATTAAAACCAGTGTACAAGTTCAAAGCTATCCTTCCAGAAAAAGGAGGTCAATTTAATTAGCTCATCATTAGGTTAGCAATTCAGATCTCCAGGATAATGATCATTATTTTTCCATAGCTACATTGCACTAGGCAGCATTTCTTTTGTTGCAAACACAGATCGACTGAGGAAAATAAAGCAAACCAAACCAACTAGGTTTTGTATGAAGCCAGGGTCTAAAAGCTATTCATCTATCACCACATTCTTCTTACTCTCTCGTTCTCTTGAGTGCATTTCTCTTTGTTGACTGGTATCATCCCTTTTGAAATAGAAGATTCATGTTGACATTAGCAAAAAAATATATATAAAAACTTGTTCTTATAAAAAGATCAATAATGAAAGAACAGGGATGACCTCTAACACATAATTGTAGGCCAACTCTGGATATTTAGTCAATAAGCGTGTTGTGAGTTGATCATATCATAAAAATTGAATCTAAACTTGAGGACCTACTAGATCTATAACATGATAAGTTACTAGACTGCACTCAGATTTAGTTCCTTCATATGTAAAATGAGTATGGAGGTACTTTGAAAAGGTGCTAGCATTAATGAAATAAAGTATAAGTGACATACACTGTGGACACACAGTAGTTGCTCAATAACTAGTTGAAATGATCAATCAGTACGTATAAGAGTATTCCCAGGCCACAAGGAAAAGGGTTAACAATCATAACGGTATTAGCTCTGATCCCTCAATTAGTATTTCAGACACTAGAACCACAACTCACTGAGAACTTTCCCTTTGTAATGAATGGGTCTTTGTAAGCGTATTTTGGTTGTATGCCCGTATCTACTGCTCCTTTTGCCAATGCAAATACCAAGAATGGCACACAGGCTCCTTTCTGCCACTGTAGTACTACTGGCTCTTCTTCTTACTATAGCCAATGCTGGTTTTTCAAAGTAGGTTTCTCCCTAAGTTATTATGATTCTCATAACATTACAAAAATAAGTCTTCCTTGTCTGTTACCCAGTTTATCTTTCTTGCAACTTGAAAAATGTTTCAAGGAACTAGGGCAGAGTTAAGAAACTCCTGTCGGTGCCAGAATCAGGAATTGTTCTCCTTACCAATAAATAATCAGTGTCCTGAACTAAAGTATATGAATCTTGGCTATCTCTTATTTCTGAGTGTATTCCCCTCTTTCTAAGAGTGTATCACTAATTCTTTAAAATGATGTGGCACTTTATTTATGACTTTCAAGGCTGTTGTCCCTAAGTATATTAGCATCTCACAGTTGCTCCCAGGAAAACGAGAAATTCCAGATACCAACAGGACCCTGTTGGCCATCATCCTTACCTTCAGTCTTAGAAGTGATTATACAGATGACATTATAATAGGGCTCATCACTAACAGAAAACAAAACAGATGCACAGAGGGATCTTTCAAAAGTAGCAACAGTACTTCAGATTCCCTGTCTGCTAATTTAATGTAGATTACAAGCTGTAAAGACAATGAGCCAACACTTTTATTTTGTAGTTCAGGGACTATTTTAGCCAGGGTCCTGGCAGGAAGCAACACATCGAAGAGTTTAATTAAGGAGAGTTCAGTGAAAGGACAATTTACAGAGCTGAATCAAAGTTAATGGAAATGACAAGAGATCATCTAGTATACAGGAATTTGCAATAGTGGGAGGCTGCTACCATCCATTGCTCTATATGTGAAAAAAAATGGAATGTGGTAGAAATCCTAGAGGGAGCTATAAGCATTGAAGACGGGCTCAGAGACCAGCTGTGAGTGCAGAAAACCACAGCCGCTGCTAAAACTATAGCTCAACAGAGAGGCCATAGGAATAAGTATCCCATCTCTCTCACTCCTCTTACCCTATTGCTTCTCCAATTTGTGAAACTCAAATAATAGCTAGACAACAAAGACATCTGATGACACAGTCTGCAGAAGTCAGCCTTCTAAAGCACAGAGCAGTGGAGAGAATGTCAAGTAATGTATCTAAAGGTAAAAATGGGGAGTAGCCAGCCAGGCTACCCCTTTCGTCATTCAGATTTCATTCTTATCCTTTTATTTAGAGAAAGTCTAGCATTTGAAGTACAAGCTCGTAAGTGTCAGTTTGTTATTTTCTTCTCAATGAGTTGCTCTCCATCCAGTACCACCAATGGTGATTATAATATTTGTTGCTACTACATGACATCCATTACCAACAGCAAGGAGATTATCTATTTACCTATCCAGTAAATATAACAAAATCCAGAAATCCTTTGAGAGTTTGGGTCTTATGTCCAAACCTGATACTAATTATTTCATCATTCATAATCGTGACTTCATATTCAAATATTTAAAGAGACTACACGTTGAATATTCCTTATCCATCATGCTTGCAATCAAGTTTCAGATTTCAAATTTTGAATTTTGGAATATTTGCATGTATACAATGACACATTTTGAGGCTAAGACTCCATACTAAACACAAAACTTTTTTGTTTTATATACACCTTACACATACAGCCTGAAACTAATTTTATGCAATATTTAAAATATTTTTGCACATAAAGTTTTGACTGTGTTTTGACTACAACCTATCACATGAGGTGGGGTGTGGAATTTTCCACTTGTGCCTTCATTTCAGCACTCAGAAAGTTTAGGATTTAGGTGCATTTTGGATTTTCAGATTAGGGATGTTCAACCTGTATAACAAAAGGACAATTTGCAGGCGTGTGGACAGAGCTAAGGAGCCAATGAGTAACAATGATGGTCTCAGGGTCTAGGAACTTTATGACTTTTAGTGAAACTATTCCTAATAGGCAAGGGGAAGAAACAGTGATTCAGAGTGTGATGTGACTGGAAACTCTCAAAAAGACTAAGTCTTAGGTAGAAGAACACAGACACTAACAAAAGTGTGATCTGATACACAGGGAGCAAGGAAAATAATAGCCAACCTCTCTACTTTCCCACCTTCTGTCAATACATATTACTGACCAAAACCAAAAGAAAGCCAGAAGTCAGGAGAGCCTGTATATTGCCTTTTAAGAGAATTTGTTCTCACACAATGCAGAGAAGAGCAGAAAAGAATGGACAATAAAATCAAGGTTGTCATAGGGTGAAAACGAGCACTGTCATTAATTTGTATCTCTTCTAAGTTCGAAGTTCATCAGTGATGTCTCTAATAGGAAGTTAAAAATCATTATAAACATTTGGAACAGGAAAATGTTATCACATAATTAGATAACACACTGGGTCCCAAGGGATACTGATGAGGTTTCTCTTTTCTTTCAAATATCAAATTGCCTGATTTCTAATGCTTCTATCTCATTGAGACTCCATGATGCAAAACAAAATGAGTTAAAATATGATTATCTTCTTAGTCATTAGATATACGTTTAGTAAATTTCTTTTGTGTATCTGACACAATAAAGGCATTTAAAATTATATTTTGGAATTATTTAATAGCAAATTTTTGATATTTCTCTTTGGTCAAAGAGAAGGGAACAAAATGTTAGAGAAGAAAAAAGTTGTTGGAAAGGAATTAGAAAGGCTTTTATCCAAAAATAAATCAGAACATTCAAAATTGCATAAAGAAAAAGTCTCATTTGTTTGTAGAATGACAAATCTTTGCTACTTCAGTAATGGCTACAGAAGTCAGAAGCTTGTTTTGCTCCAGCAGGGAAACATATCCATCATGAGGCTTAACATGCTCTTGTGTGCTTTCTCGAAAGCTTTGCTAACACCTGCTGATTTACCTGCAATACATTTTCCAGAAACTGTTGAGTGAAATGACAACATATATATTTAGTTTCACACTTCAGTCTCTCCAATTATCAGTGTTTGCAGTACCAGCTGTGAGCCCAGGAGAGGATTTAATGTTAAGTACAGCGGTCTAGTTAAGAGCAACCAAAAAAGCTGAGCCATGAGTATGCCGTGTGTTAGTTTCTTAACGTTTGTTTCTGAGAAATAGCTCTCTATTGCTGTTATTCAAACTTGCTCCAAGAACTGGCTCCTGACATTATGTACAGGAGTGGCATGAAAGAGGCTGCTGTGGTAGATACATAATTAAAATGTGATAGTTACTAAGGAACGTTAGGTAGGCCTCCTGTCCTCACTGGTTCACTTACCGAAACAATACTGCAGGTGCTTCTGTGCTTAGTTTCAATGATTATAAAATGAGATAAAAGAGTTTTGAAAACAATGATCATATAGAACACCAAAACATGCAAAAAGGAAGAAGAAAAATAAATTTACTTTCATACAAAGAGAACTAAACTTGTAGATTTTCTCTTTTTAACTCAATATCTAGGCAATAGTTGAATATTTCCTGCTATTTTGGAGGCTATATCTGTAGGCAAAATATAGGAACAGAGACATTACTATTAATAGGTTTGTATTAACTTAGAGATACTAAAAGAGTTTATAAAGCCTAGTCTTATTTAAAAGGTGATTAGAAAATTATCTATTCTAATATTGACCAGTGAGATGAGGCTGCAGTGAGCTGAGATTATGCCACTGTACTCCAACCTGGGCCACAGAGTGAGACCCTGTCTCAAAAACAACAACAACAACAACAAAAATACCCTAAAACTATTAAAATCCTAGGAAAAAACCCTAGGAAAGAACCCTTCTTGGCACTGGCCTGAGCAAATAATTTCTAACTAAGACCTGAAAAGCAATGCAACAAAACCACAAATAGACAAATGGGACCTAATTAAACTAAATAGATTCTGCACACACGCAAAAACAACAGAATAAATGAACAACCTACAGAATGTGAGAAGATATTTGAAAATATGCATTGGACAAAGGACTAATATCCAGAATCTATAAGGAACTTAAGTCAACGGGATAAAAACAAATAATCCAGGCTGGGCACAGTGGCTCACACCTGTAATCCTAGCACTTTGGGAGGCCAAGGAGGGCAGATTGCCTGAGCTCAGGAGTTTGAGACCAGCCTGGGCAGTGCAGTGAAATCCCATCTCTACTAAAATACAAAAAATTAGCCAGGCGTGGTGGTGTGCACCTGTAGTCCCAGCTACTTGGTAGGCTGAGGCAGGAGAACTACTTGAACCCAGGAGGCAGAGATTGCAGTGAGCTGAGATTGAGCCACTGCACTCTAGCCTAGGTGACAGATTGAGACTCTGTCTCCAAAAATAATAATAATAATCCCATTAAAAAGTGGGCAAAGCACATGAACCACACTTCTCAGAGAAGACCTACACCCAGACAACAAACATGAAAAAAATGTTTAACATCATTAATGATCAGAAATGCAAAGTAAAACCACAGTGAGATACCATCTTATACCAGTTAGAATGGCTATTATTAAAGAGTCAAGAAATAACATATGTTGGTAAGGATGTGGAAAAAAGGGAATGCTTATATGCTGCTGGTGAAAAGGTTAATTTGTTCAATACCTATGGAAATCAGTATAAAGACTTCTCAAAGAACTAAACATAGAACTAACATTCACCCAGCAATCACACTACTTAGGAAAATAAATCCTTTTAACAAAGAGATACTTGCACTCGCACGTCTATTGCTGGACTATTCACAACAGCAAAGTCACGGAATCAACCTATGTGTTGATCAGTGTTCAACTGAGTAAAGAGAATGTGGTATATATACACCATGGAACACTATGAAGCCATAAAAAATAATGAAATCATGTTTGCAAATCAATCAACCAAAAAAATAGCCAATCAATGTAGAGGAAAAAAACCACAAAGCTGTAGTTCCAACTTATAGATCAGGACGTGAGTCCGTGTCTGGCAGTGGATGAGCTGCACTTCCTTATCTTGTGGCTAGTACTTATTTAGTATCAAGAGGGAAAAAAACAAATAACCAAAACCTTGCGGCAGTTAGAACATAGTTTATCCTTTAAGTGTAGGGGTGTGTGACTTCACACACTTACCTGGCATAACTTAAGTCTCGTTTATAATTTGGTATCTTATTGTCACAAACGGTCCATTCTGTCAATCTTTCGGTCTCTATTTTAACATGATTGCTGGTCAATGTTGCGTCTAAACCATAGAAGGTTGGGGAGGATAATGAAGCATGTCTGACCTTCTGTCTCATCATAGCCCGGAATTTAGTTTTTAAGATTTATCTGGGGCACACTTGACCCAAGAAATTGTCCATTCATTTAGTTGGGTGGCTCAGGATTTTCCTTTTAGTTCTCAATCCTAAATGTTAACATATACCACACTAGGAAGGTGGCAGGGTAGGAGCTAGAGAATCTGTGCCACTCTGTGACAAAGGAAACTTCCTAGTCAGGGAAGTAAACTTGTTATGAATGAGACTCATACCTGTGAAGCTAGAAAAAGTCTTTGGACCAATTTTAGAATACACATATTTTCTACAATCTTTCTTTCAGGATTTTACTTTATTAGCCACATAGAGTTGTACAATTTTTTATAATTAATTTTATCTGTATCTATGTGCCTCTTTCCCCCCAAAAAGAAAGCCAAATCAAAATAACTCTAAAGGCTCATTTGTCCCCCAGTAGCTAGTATCTTAGAATGCAGCTGGCTTGCTACATATACTTTATAAATGCATTTGTAAAAAATTCAAAAGAACATATAAACTGTTGAAAGTAATAAGTGAATTTAGTAAGATCACTGAATATGTCAATATACATGATTTATTGAATAACTGTATACAAGTAACAATACAGTTGAATAATTCTTTTAAATGACAGAATTTATAGTGGCATCAAAATATACAGCATTTAGGAATAAATCTAAAGCATATATAAATGACAAGACTACAAATTATAAACACTGAGAGAATTTAAGAATACCTAAATAAGTGGATGGATATACCACTTTCATGAATTGGAAGACTCAATATTCTAACGATGTCAAGTAGCCTCAAATTGATCTTTAGATTAAATGCAAGACCAAGTAAAATCTCAGAATTATTTTGTAGAAAATTACCGGCAAATTATAAATTTTAAGAAAATTAAAGGATCAATGATATGCAAGGCAATCCTACATTGTAAAAGTTGGGGACATATACTAACACTTACTGATTTATATTTCAGAGCCTTAGGTATTAAGGCATTGTGATATTGACAGAGCACAGATGAATAGATTCATGGAGCATTATACAGATTCTAGAAATAGGCATACATATATTGTAAAGGAATAATCTGTGACAAGCATATCACTGCAGTATAATGTAAAAAGTACATTCTTCTTAATAAATGGCACCAGATACTCATTTTGAAAATAATCGATATTGCCACTACCTCATAAAATATAAGAAATTAAACTCCAGATACTGCATATATCTAAATGTAAAAGGTGAAATAATAAAGCTTTTTGAAGTAAATACAGGTGACTAGCTTCATTGCATTGGACTAGGCAATCATAAATAGGACATAACAATCACTAACCACAAAGAAAAAAATTTTTCCAAAAGATGAGAACAAGCCACAGAGTAGAAGACATTTTCAATACGTATATCTAATAAAGGACTTGTGATTGCTCCTGCCTGCCTGCCCTACAGATTTCAGACTTCTTCAGCCAGCTCCACAAATTACAAAGCCATGTCCTCCTGATTCTGCTTCTCTAGCTGAACCTTGAATGATACAGAATTAGTTGTCTATTGTAAAAAATTACCACATATGCAGTCACTTTAAACAAGATCCATTTATTATCTCACAATTTCCATGGTTCGGGAGTCCAGGCACAGTCTTACTGGATCCTCTGCTCAGGATCTCACAAGGCTGTAATCAAGGTGATGGCTAGGCTGCATGCCCTTATGGACCTCAGGGTTCTCTTCTAAGATCACATGGTTGTCAGCAGAATTCAGTTACTGAATTTGTAAGACTGAGGTCCCTATTTCTTTGCTACCTGTAAGCTGAGGCTCCTCTCAGTAGCTTGATGCCACCCTTAGGTCCTTGCTACATGGCTCTGTCACAGGTCCTGGACAGCATGGTAGCTTACTCCTTTAAGACCAACAGGAAAATCTCTGACTTCTAGACGCTCTTTTAAGGAATCACCTGATTAGGTCAAATAATAATAATAATCCTATAAATTAACTTTATATCTGCAAAAATTCCTTGAGGTCACTATATAATGTAACCTCATAATGAGAGTGATATCCATCATATTCACAGATCTTGCCCATATTCAAGAAAGAGTATTATATATAGTTTTTATGCCAGGGAGTGGAAATCTTAGGAGCCATCTTAGAGTTTTGCTGACAACAGTCCACTCCATACCTCTTACTAAATCACTTCCTTCACACTTGCAAAATACATTCATATTTTCCAAAGATTCCTAAGAATCTTATGCTATTTAGCACCAGCCCAAAGTCCAAAACCTCATCATGTAAGTCAGATACAAGTGAGCAAGAGGCTCCCAGATGTAATCTGTCAAGTACAGCATCTGGGGCTCAATTTCTGTCCATATGCACACCTGTGAAACTAAAGCACTAAGTGTTTACCCTCTATGTACTTTACTCAACATAAAAAGGTAGGACAGGCATATGACAGTAGCTATAAACATTCCAGTTCAAAAGAGGGAAAAAATGGAAGTTAGAAAGGACTCACTTGTCCACAGCAGTTCTGAAATCCAGCTAGAGTTCCTTGATTGGGTTTCAAACCCTGAGAATAATCCTCCTTGGCTTTCAGTTGCTTCTTCAAGACCCTTGGTTCTGCCCACTGAGTCATTCCTTTTATAGGAAAGGATGTTCTTTCAGCTGAGTACAGTGGTTTTATTAGCCTACTTCCTGCCAGTAGAATCTTTGGATTCTGACAGCCTTCTTTCATTTTATATTTTCTAACCCTTTTCATTCAACTTGGCAGTGTTTCTGCTGAAATAATTTTCTCAAGAATGGTGAGAATCTTGCATTGATTTTATTGGGTTTCACCCCATTAGACAAAAGCCACACCTACCATGTTTTTTTTTTCTGGATAATCCTTTATCTGTCTTTGGCTCCTAATGAGATGGCTGAGAGACAGGGCTCTTAAGTTTCCTACAGTCCCTCTGGTTTGATTGAGGGTGTCTTAAGGCACATCCTTAATTTCTGTGAAATGACCTTTTATATGACTGAATATTCTGAGCTTTTGATCTTTCAGAAGTTTTAGTAAAAGGTTGAACAGTTACATACTCAGCCATTTCTTTATGCCACATGTTCAGCTGTCATTTCTGACTTTTACCATCTTTTGCCACCTGGAGAGGCTGAAATTTTAAAGTTATCTAGTCCTAGTTCCTTTTGTTTAACCGTTCTCCCCTCAATTTCTCTCTCCCTTGTCACATTTTACTACAAAGAAGCAGCCAGGTGGCAGCCCTGACTCTTTGAAAATTTCCTTAGCCACAAAATCAACTTCATTGTTCACAAATTCTGTTTTCCATATAACTTCACTATGTTATCTATCACTACATAACAAGGATCTCTTTTCTTCCACTTTTCAATAGCACGTTCCTCATTTTTTTCTGGACCCTCACCAGCAGCCTTCCTGTGGTCAATAATTCCAGCACTATATGGCAAGGCCATCGATGCATTCTCCATCGTGTTCTTCAAACTTATTCTTGCATTAACTACTGTTTAGTACTAAAACCACTCCTACTTTTAAGTACTTTTTTTACGGCATCATTCTACTTCCAGGTACCAATATTTGTATTCATTATCTATGTCTGCATAACAAATGTCTACAAACTTAGTAGCTGAAAATGGCATACTTGTATTGCTTCATAGTTTCTGTAGCTCCAGAATGTGTACCTGGCTTAACTGGTCTTCTGCTCAGAGTCTTATCAACCGGAAATTGAGGTGTCAGCTGGGGTTGTGGTCCTATCTGAGGGTTGGAGCACTCTTCCAAACTCCTGTGGTTACTGACAGAATTCATTTCCTTACAGCTCTAGAATTTATGGCAGCTTGCTTCAAAACCAGCAACATAAAGAAAGAGAAAATCTGCTGCTTCAAGTATCTGAACTCTAGAAACTCTTTTAAAGGGCTCATCTGGTTATGCCAGGTCCACATGTGATCAACTTAAACTGATTTTGGACCTTAATAAGATCTGCTTAAATCTCTTCACCTTTGTAAACTGGTCCCAAATCAGTTTACAATGTAACCTAATCACAGAAGTAGTGACATCAATCATATTCACATGCTCCATGCACACTCAGAGATTGTACAGTATGTGTATTTTGGCGCTGGGTAAGGGAGGAGTAGGAATCTTAAGGGTTATCCTAGAAGTATCCTACAACAGTTGGGACGGGTGCAACGTTAGGCATGTGAAGGAAATGTTAGATGGTATTCTTTTCAAGGCAGGAATGAATCATTTCTTTTTTTTCTAAGCTTTTATCATTATTTTTGTCCAGCTTTATTGATATTATCCTTAACAAATGCACGCACAAACAGACATATATGGTGTACACTTTGATGTTTATTTCAAGTATCTCACTTACAAGTGGAATCTAAAATGGACCAATTCATACAAGCAGAGAGTAGAATGATGGTTTCTAGGGGTTGTAGGGAAGTAAAAACAGATGTTGGACAAAGTGTACAAAGTTTCAGCATGCAAGATGAATAAGCTCTGGAAGGCTAATGTACAGCAATGTGACTACAGTTAATAATACTGCATTCTATATGTACTTGAAATTTGCTATAGGATATAACCTGAGTTTTCTTCCTAGTTTAATTCACTGGTAACCATCACCTTGTCTACTGGCAAAAAACTGCCTTGGATTCTTAAAAGGTAGGAAAGGTTCCCGTAAGATTCATATTTTCATTTCTCAATCATATATATCCCTCGATAATGGAAGCATCATTCCTAAGACCCTTGTAATAGTAAATCCAGAAAGACAAATCAGACAGCGAATAGCATAATTGGAAAACTTCCTTGCAAACCTTTTTAAAGCCTTGCCTAAATTTGACTCCTTGTCATTTGCAACTAAAACAATAGGAATTTGCTTTCATTTTATATGGAATAATGGTATGAAATTTGAGCTGAGACAGTAGGAAATTATTAAAGCAAGAATCTTGCAACAAACCGAAAGATTTGGGTAGAATTTAAACTCGTGAGGGATTATGCTTTAACAACTGCTAGTGGGAATAAGGAATTCCACATGCATGTAAAGGTCCAGTAATGTAACTGATGCTTCATAAACTATCGCAACATTACAAATTCCTGTCCTGCTGTGGAGAACAATTGTCTAATATGACCAAAAGAGAGCAAGGTTAATGAAACTGACCTCAAAAATGACAAAGTTCCACTAGTACAAGAAGCTGAATTTAGTCTTCACAGAAAAACTGTTAATCATTTTAAATATTTTCCTTTGCTAAATAATCTTTCCAACTTCCCAGCCATTCTTAGGTTCCATAGTTGGTTTGCCGGTTAAGACTTACATAAAAATTTATTCCAGAATCACTGGTTATTTTTCTTAAAAAAATAATTTCAACTTTTAGATTCAGGATGTACATGTGCAGGTTTGTTATATGGGTATATCGCATGATGCTGAGATTTAGGATGTGAATGATCCTATTACCTGGGTAGTGAGTGTAGTGCCCAACAGGCAGTTTTCGGCCTTGCCTTCCTTCCTTTTTCTTTTCTCTAGTAGTCCCCAGTATCTATTGTTCCCATCTTTATGTCCGTTAGTACCCAATGTTTAGCTCCCATGTATAAGTTAGAATATGCAGTATTTGGTTTTCTGTTTCTGTGTGAATTTGCTAAGGAGATGATGTCTCGCTTCATCTATATTGCTGCAAAGGATACAGTTTCATTCTTTGTTGTGGCTACATAAAATTCCATGATGCATATGAAGCACATTTTCCTTATCTAATCCATCATTCATGGGCACCTAAGTTGATACATTCGTGTGTCCACTGCAGCGCTAGTCACAATAGCGAAAGCATTGTGGCAAGTGCTGCAATGGACATATGAGTGCGTGGGTCTTTTTTGTAGAACAATTTATTTTCCTTTGGATATATACCCAGTAATGGGACTACTGGGTCAAATGGTAGTTATGTTTTAAATTACTTGAGAAACCTCCAAACTGCTTTTCACAGAGGCCAAACAATTTTACATTCCCATCAAGAATGTGTAAGTGTTTCTTTTTTTCCACTGCCTCACCAGCATCTGTTATTTTTTGTCTTTTTGATAATAGCCATTCTGACTGATGTGAGATGGTATTTTATTACGGTTTTGATTTGTACTTCTTTTATGATTAGCACTATGGAGAATTTTTCATATTTTTTTGGCTGCTTGTATGTCTTCTTCTGAGAAATGTTTTTCACGTCCTTTTCCTCTTTTTTATTAGGTTACTTCTTTTTCTTATTGTTTGACTTCCTTATAGATTCTGGATATTAGACCCTTGTGGGATGCATAGTTTGCAAATATTTTCTCCCATTCTGTGAGTTGTCTATTTATTCTGTTGATAGTTTCTTTTGCTGTGCAAAAAGTTCTTTAGTTTAATTAGCACCCAGTTGTCAGTTTTTCTGTTGACATCGCTATTAAGGAGTTAGTCATAAATTCTTTGCTAAGGCCAGTGTCCAGAATGGTGTTTTCTAGGTTATCCTCTAGGAATTTTATAGTTGATATCTCAGATTTATATCTTGAATACATCTTGAGTTGATTTTTCTATGTGGTAAAAGGTAGGGGTCCAATTTCACTCTTCTGCATTTGGCTAGCCAGTTATCCAACCATAATATATTAGATATGGAGAGAGTCTATTCCACATTTCCTGTGTTTGTCAACTTTGTCAAAGATTAGATGGTTGTAGGTGTGCAGATTTGTTTTGGGATTCTCTATTCTATTTAATTTATCTATGTGTCTGTTTTTTACAAGTGCCATATTGTTTTGGTTACTGTAACCTCATATTATAGTTTGAAGTTGGTTAATGTGATTCCTCAACCTTGTTGTTTTTGCTTAGGATTCCTTTGGTGATTTGGGATTATTTTTTTTCTATATGAATTCTTGATTAGTTTTATCTAATTCTATGAAAAATAACACTGGTAATTTGGCAGGAATTGTGTTGAATCTGTAAATTGCTTTGGGCAATATGGCAATTTTAATGATATTGATTGTACCAATCCATGAGCATGAAATGGTTTTCCATTTCTTTGTGTCATCTCTAATTTATTTCAGTAGTGTTTTGTAATGCTCCTTGTAGAGATTTTTCATCTCCTTGGTTAGATGTATTCCTAGGCATTGTATTTTTTTGTGGCTATTGTAAACAGTATTGATTATTGATTTGGCTCTCAGCTGGAAAGTTATTGGTGTATAGAAATACTTCTGATTTTTCTACATTGATTTTGTAGGCTGAAGCTTTACTGAAGCCTTTTATGAGTTCTAGAAGCCTTTTGGCAGAGTCTTCAGGGTTTTCTAGGTATGGAATCATATTGTTAGCAAGAGAAATAATTTGACTTCTCCTTTTCCTATTTACATGCCTTATTTTTCTTTATCTCGCATGACTGATCTGGCTAGGACTTTCTGATTATTATTCTTAAATGTCCATGTCTACTCTTGTCTCCACACTATATGTATGTATGTGTGCATGTGTCTATTACATATATAATATATACATGCATATACAATGCATATGTCTGTATATGTATATGTATTATACGTGTGTGTATACATGCGTGTGTGTATTTGTGTGTGCGTGTATATATATATATATATATACACACACACACATATAGACATATAATTTCACTGAATCATCCTATATTTCTCTGAAACATTGAAAATGCATGGTCATCTGCTTTTCCACAAGTCATGATCGTGTAATTTTAGAACACTGGTTAAGAAGAGGGTAATAACTTAAGATATGTGCATTTTTCTGCATGTGTGTTACACTTTCCATAAAAGTTTTCTAAAATCACACAGAAAAAAGAATAGTATAGTAATATTGTATGGCATAAGTTTCCCCCCAGCCTCCACTCCCACCCCCATCCCAGGCACACACACACTGTAAATAGAGATAAGTAAGTCCTGTGTCAAGTGTAGTACTTTCTCAGAAGGCTGGCCAAAGGAATTGGCTTAACAGACAAGGTGTATTTCCAACAGTTCAGCAAAAGTTTAGGTCTGAGATTGAGCCAGTGAAAAAAATAAATGAGAGAAAATAATGGGGAATCAATTTTCTATGTCCAGGCAGTAAAAACCTACAATGCCTGGCACTGGAAATAATTACATCAACCTTAGTGCCTGGTGTTCAGGTATTTGGCATGGGTTGTTGTAATTCCCAGAGTGTAATTAACCAGTGCCAAGTCAACTTCCAATTATAAAATGCGATGAAAGAACCAGTTAATTTACTAGAACAGAAATTCAAATCAGAAATTTTTTACAAAACTATACCTTTGGACTAATAACCCTAATCATTACCAAAAAAAACCTGTGTTAAGTAGTTTCATAGCCATTATTTTATTCAGTCCTCATAAGACACTTTGTTTGTGGTAGACAGCTTTTGAAATGACTTACAAAGATCTTCATTTCTGTATGCCTTTGTGCTATTCCTCCCTTGTGTGTGGACTAGACCTAGTGACTTTCTCCTAACAAGTAGAATATGGCAATAGCATGGGATGTCAGTTCCAAAATTAGACTACAAAAGACTGACTTTTATCTTCTGGCATTCTTTCTGACTCATCCCATATATTTGCTGTGATGAAACAAAATGCCATATATTGAGTTACCCTCTGGAGAGGCTCATGTGGCAAGGAGCTAAGAGTAGATGTCAGACAACAGCCAGTAAGGAACTTAAGCTCTCGATCCAAATACCCTTGAGAATATCAATTTGTAAAGAATCATGTGCATAATTTTGGAAACATTCAAACCTTCAAAGAAAACTATGGTCTCAACTATACATTGAATGTTGTCTTATAAAAGACTCTGAAGCAGAAGACTCATTAAACCGTTACCAGAGTCTAGACCTAGAGAAACTGCAAGAGAATAAATGTGGGTTGTTCTAAGCTTCTAAATTTTGAGGTGATTTGTTATGTAACTATAGATAACATACAGTATGTGAGTTGTAAATCAAGGATACCCCTGAATTTGAGCTGTTATACTTATGGTTATGCTTTATCATAGGCAATACCATTCAGGACATAAGCATGGGCAATGGTTTTATGACAAAGATGCCAAAAGCAATTACAACAAAGCAAAAATTGACAAATGGGATCTAATTAAACTAGGGAGCTTCTACACTGCAAAAGAAACTATCAACAGAGTACACAGACAGCCGACAAAATGGGAGAAAATTTTTGCAAACTATGCATTTGACAAAGGTCTAATATCCAACATCTATAAGGAACTTAAACAAATTTACAAAACAAAAACCAACAACTCCATTAAAAAGTGGGCAAAGGACCTGAACAAGACACTTCTCAAAATAAGACATAAATACAGCCAACTACTGGGTCATTTGACAAATCCAAATCAAAACCACAAAGAGATACCATCTCACACCAATCAGAATGGTTATTATTAAAAAGTCAAAAAATAACAGATGCTGGTAAGGTTGTGGATAAAAAGGAATAGTTTTATGCTGTTGGTGGGAGTGTAAATTAGTTCAACTATTGTGGAAGACTGCAGATTTTTTTTTTTTTTTGAGACCCAGTTGCACTCTTGTTACCCAGGATGGAATGCAATGGCAGCATCTCAGCCCACTGCAACCTCTGCCTCCTGGGTTCAAGCGATTCTCCTGCCTCAGCCTCCCAAGTAGCTGGGATTACCGGCATGCACCACCATGCCCAGATAATTTTTTGTATTTTTGGTAGAGAAGGGGCTTCTCTATGTTGATCAGGCTGGTTTTGAACTCCCGACCTCAGGTGATCCACTCACCTTGGCCTTCCTAAGTACTGGGAATACAGTTGTGAGCCACTGAGCCAGGCCTGCAGACTTCTTTTAATTTGCATAATTCATTGCAACCAACCCAGATTTCCACCAATGAAAGTGATTACTGTTCTTTATGTCAGTTATCAACAAATTGCCTCTCAGCAACAAATCCATCCTTTATTGCCTTGCTTTGTCATCCTGAATCCACATCCTGTAAACATAGATCTTTTGCCAGCTGGTGTGATGTTAAACTATAATGGTTGGTAGAGGATGCTAGAAGGACACTAGAGAGGAAGGGGCTTCTCTTTCTGATTTCACCGTATTCCACTTTTCTTACTGCTGCAATGCTGGTCTCTATGCAGGGCACCTGGTGATGTCAACCTCCCAGTGAGTTTCCCTGAAATTCTGGAGATCTGTCAGCACCATAGAGGGCTTTTCAGGGAGGTCAGTCTAATTTCAGCAGGTAGCCTTCTCAACAAATTCCACAAGCACCACAGCCAGTTTCCCAGGAAGTTCAGTGCAAATTCCACGGTAAGATTTCCAGCAAGCTCCACTGGTACCACAACTGGTTTCCCAGCAGTCTCAGAGTTGCCCTAGTGGCAGCTTGCTAGTAACTTTCAGTACCCTAGAAGGCAGTGTCCTAGAAAGTTTTGTCAGCACTCCAATGGGCAGTTTCCTGCTTACCGCTTACCAGCCTCAGCCTGTGACGCCTCCATTCATCTATCCAACAGGCTATAGTCACTCCTTCTCCAATAACATCTAGATCCCTACCTTAGGTAGGGAGTGTATCTTCTGAATTTGTTTTCTTCCTTGTGTGAACCCCCAAAATTTGTTAACAGGTCTCAGTTAATTCAGACACTTTACTTTGCCAAGGTTGAGAACGCTTGCCTGTGACACAGCCCCAGGAGGTCCTGACAAAATGTGCCCAATGTGGTCAGAGCATAGCTTGGTTTTATACACTTTGGGGAGCCAGGTGACATCAATTAATATGTGTAAAATGAACATTGGCTTGGTCCAGAAAGGTGAGACAACTTGAAGTGGGGAGGGGGTTTCCAGGTCACAGGTAGGTGAGAGACAAATGGTTGCATTCTTTTGAGTTTCTCATTAGCTTTTGCAACAGAGGCAATCAGATATGCATTTATTTCAGTAAGCAGAGAAATAGCTTTGAGTTCCCAGCTTGAATTTTCCTTTTAGCTTAGTGATTTGAGGGCCCAAGATATTTTCCTTTCACACTTGGGTACTCTACATCAGCCCTAAGTATAAGTTGGCTCCCCATATCTGCTTTTCCTATGTTTCTAAGAACTGTCTTTAACACTTAGTAGTTAATCCTGAGATAATTGGTTAATAATTCTTTACACAAAGTGTTCTGTTCAAATTAATTTGTGATCTCTGTTTCCTGCCTGAACCCCAACTGATAAAGCCTTCAATTAAAAAGAAAAGGTTTTGTTAACAATGTGGTGTATTTTGTCCATGTATTTAAAAATCTGGATTTTTTCTTTTATTTAAGAATGTTTCCTAACACATTGCCGAGGACTCATCTACTTGTTATAAGACCAATATGTTCTTGTGTCCACTGCACAGTAACAGACCAATGACACAGACAGCAGGGAGGCAGCAAAGACAGTTTAATTTTTGCAGGGCACCAAGCATGGAGATGGGAGGACACCCTCAAACTCATCTCCCCAAGGAGTTCTTGGCTGGGATTTTTAAGGGGATCATAGAGGGCGAGGGATTGAAGAATTGGGGTTGTTGATTGGTCGGGGCAAGGAGATGAAATCATCAGGATGTGGAAACTGCATTTTTTGGTGAGTCCACTTCTCATGGGTTCCCTCAGATCAGCTGAGTCAGTGGTGTTCTTCAGATCAGCTGGCACCAGTGGAGTCCTGCACACAAGCTAGTGTTCCATCAGTATGCAAGACCTGAAAAAATATCTCAAATGGAAAACTTAATGTTTCATAATGTTCAAGCTATTATCTGTAGAGTACTTAAGGGGAAGTGGAATCTTGTAACAGGGGCTACATGATGCCGGGATCACAGGTACCACACATCGATGAGGAAGCAGGTCAGAGAGTGAGCTGACTTCATGACTAGTGCTGAATGTGCTGCAAACTTGGTTTACTTCCATTTCTCCCCCTCCCTTCTTCCCTGATTCATTTTATAAAGTTTACAGGGTGGTTTCAAATTTGTTTGGCTAAACTTCTGCCCAAACTAGTCATGTAAATTTAAGGGAAAAAAAAAGATCTGTAAAAATTAAGTCTTAGAAAAAGAAAAGAAGCAGGTAAAACTTTTATTTTCACTTTGAGGACAGCAGCGGTATAATACATATTAATGTACTTTCTAAAAAAGGACAATTTTAAAGTAATTATGCATGATGCTTCCCTTGCCGCAGTGATCTTTACCAGGAAGATGTTGAAAGCAAGATAAGATTAATTATATATTTCAAGAAAGGCAGTTTATTTTTGAAATACACTTTTTAAATCTTAATTCATTATTCTGCATGTTACCTCTGTGCTATAGCTGTGTTTTTTTCTCCCCAAATTATAAGAATGGAATGTAGTATATTGCTCCTACTAGGCACTCGGTAAATCTTTGTGAACTACATGCCTGTGCATTTCTATTGTCTATTGGTTAGTTCAGTAACTGATATCTGAACTGAAAGCACAAAAAGAAATCTGCTCGTCATGATTTTGACAATTTTATCCTGGCGTAAGTAGGATTAGAAACAGAAAAGCCATGTGGTAGCGTAGAGCAGTGTTTACTGCCAATTGTGTTCCCTGGATATCTGTGCTTTTTATACTTCCCATCCTCTCTCCTTCCTCCTAGTTTAGAATGCTGCTTGGGTGATAACTATTTCAGAAACAATACCTGTAGAATTAATGGGAAGATCCATTCTGTACGGACTATGTCCTAGGTGTGGTACATATTCTTTCATTTTACCTGCACTTCCTAGTGGACAGATATTATTCCCATCATTTTACAGATGAAAGGAATGAAGCCCAGTGAGAATACAGGACTTATTCAGAGTCATACTCCTAATTAATAACCGAGCTAGGAACTGATGACAGCTCTCCTGACTCTAAATCTAATCATCTTTTCCAGTGGGCTGCACTGACTCTAATTGAACCACAGAAATTAGAATCCAAAATGCTGGACTTTGTGCGTTTGATTATGTATTTATCTGTAATATGTCCAACTCAGCCATCTACTTAATAAACATTGTCTGCAATATTCCTGACTAGTAGCCTCTCTTTGAACTTCCCAGGGATGAAGAAGGTCGTTATTTCACAACACAAGTTTACTTTTTATACCCTTCAAATGATCAGGAATATATTCGGATGTAAGTATAGATACAAACACACTCACACAGATTCACAATCTTTCTTCTTACTGACTTCAACTCACTGACTGTGACTGTGTTCTCCCGAGACATCCAGAACAAGTGTGTTCTCTTCCAAAGAGAACTTCAGCAGAAAGGAATATTTTGTTAAATAAAAATTAGATTGGTGAAAAAGCAATTGCAGTTTTTTTCCATTGAAAGTGATGGCCAAAACTGCAATTACTTTTGCAACTACCAGATATTAATGATATTTGTTAAAGATATAAGAAATACTTTATTTGAGGGGACTAGTAAGGTGAAGTTTAGTAATAGAGGAGATATCATGGTCAACACTGAATACAACAAAGAAAAGTAGGAAGTTATATCCAAAGAGTAGGGTTTGAGTCGGTAGAAGCAAAATTACTCAGGGTTACTCAGGGAAAACATCAGAGGTAAGAGATTCTGGCTAAACTGACCTAATTATATTCTTACTGAAGCCAGGCCAAAGTGAAAGACATCACCTACGGGATAAGGTGAGGTGAGAAATCTGATTAGATATTGAAGGTGGTGAGTTACCAAGAGGATACAAGATTTTGACTAAACTGACTTAGCAGGATTCTTGCTACAAGTGGTCAATGCAGAAATGAATATGGAGGCCCAAATGTCAGGACCTACTTGAGAAAAGACTTCAGAAAAATCCTGATTCAAATTTGATCAAGGAGAGAATGTTAGTCCCTCCATCTTATTCAAAGAAAGAATACACATTCTTCTTTTCTGTAAAGAATGTAAGTGCATTTTTTTCATTCAGTCACCTCCTGTTTATTAAGGAATAGATGAATCATCTGATAGGAATTGGTAATAAAGGTATTTGATGGATGGCATGAGCAGTCATGCATTTAATGAGGAAAGTTTCTATGAAAAAAAAAAAGGTTAATAGTTAGAAACCCAGTTTCTGAGTCCAGAGGGCAGCGTGTCTAGATTTCTATTGATAGATGATGGGCTTAAAACCTCTTTAGATGGCGAGTGAGGATGGAGGAGGGAATCCAGTGAATTTCCTGGTATATAGTTTGAATGTCTTTGTTGATTCCATTGGAGGTTTCAGTGAACATTTTAAATGGTCCGCAGAACAACAGGCGCAAAGGTTGCCCGTCTATGAGCTATCATGATGATTTCTGTGGAGTTTATTTCATTTCAGGTCCATCAGCTTCAACTTGAAAGGCTTCAGGTAAAAGGGAAATTTTAGTTCTCAGTGATGCCAAATCAGGATGGCAGAATAAAAAAAAATTGGAAGTGTTAGTCTGAAGAATTATAGTCAGATATTGGAGGAAATTAGAAGAATTGGAAATTCACAGTAGTATGGTATAATTTCCTTTGGAGGGAAAAATCCTCCCTATGGTAACCATCCTTTTTGATCAACTATAACCAAAGTAAGATTATTTTTATTACAAGACAAGTCTGATCTCATTAGATGTAGCCTAACTGTTGACATAAGGGTAATAATAATGGTAATTGCCCACATAGGACTTTTGAATTTGCTGTGCTAGAAATTTTCATAAAGAATCTCAGATTAGCCTTTTAGAAGCTACTTGAATTTAAGATGCCAAGCCAAGAACTTACCATCAGATTTCACCTGCAATATCTATAGATCTGGAAAAATTCCTCCCCTCTCAAGGTCCTCGAGACATTCTGAATATCCTTGGCTTGCCAGGAAGTGACCTTCATTATTTATCTCTAAGGCTGAGAACCCTATAAGCCAGGTACCAGTCACTTTTCCAAGAAAACTTTATATATTTTGGCTCCATAAAGTCAACTTCAGTTCCTTAAATCAGATTCTATGCACGTTCTCCTTCTCATATGTGACATTCCTGTCAAAGCCTGAGTTACATAATCAGTGTTTCCAATTATGTCCTGCTATAAGGAGAATATATTCTTATTGTGCTTATGAAAATAACTATATTGCCATGAAAATAAAAATATTCAAAAACAGTTTCTAAATTTTGGAGGGATAAGATGGGAGGAAAAAAATAAACATTTCCTTTCCACAGCAAAAACTTTTGGAAAGCATCAGAATAAAATAAAAACTATCTGTGAATACCAAAAAAGTCTTAAAATGGCCATGGCTAAAAATTTTATAGTTTATTTAACAAGAGAATGTGGTTGTTTCTGTGAAATACAATATCTTAAACTAATAACCAGATTTGCGATCGATAGCATGATACTGAACCTATCATTAACAACAAGAGTACTGACAAATTTCCCTGAACTTCAGACAACTTCTGAAATACTTATATTAATAGGATTTACCCATACAAATGTACATTGGGAAGATTAAGCATCTTTTCTTATTTGCCAATATCTTTTATGCAATTTAACGTATCAAATAAAGGGAATCATTTTTAATATTCTTCTGAAAGGTGAAAGAGTAAATCCATTGAAGACCTCTGGGAAATTTCAAAGTTGGTTCAAGAACAAGAGGATTTCATTTAAGATTTGATTTTAGGAAGGCAAAATATTCAAAAATATATTTTTAAAACTTGACTGCTTTAAAAAGTGTGAAGTCTCAGCCTTTTCAACTAACGACAAGGTCAGGGTTAACATAAAACACAGGAAATTATTCTAATAAGGCACAGAATCTTGGTTTCCTAAGCAAATTACTAAAAATGGAAAAACCCCTTTACAGTCTCTTATTAAGAGACCAATAATCAAAGAAAATGTTTTCATTTTAACAGATAAAAACAAATCTGGGTTTGGCATTAGTATACTTTTGATGTCAAGACTCATTAAGAAAAAAAGACATAAATAAATCAATTCAAATCTTAGCTAGCTTGACTAGTTGAGATCTCTTTTCTATAAATTTTTTATAACTTCCTTATATCCACACAGGTTATTTTGTTTGTGTGTGTTTATGATATTTTCCTCTTTCTTGTTCTGTGTCAATGAGTCATTCTACTTTGAAGTAAAATTACCTTTTTTTTTTTCTTGAACAAAACACATTCTTCACATCTCATACTGTTTCTCGAAAGTTGTTTATTTTCACCCTGATTATTTCTAGTAGCTTTAATTAAATATGTTGGTTAAAATACTTAACCATCACTAAGCTTTTTTTTTTACAGACAAAACTAGGAAGGAAGACCATTTTGAATCGTCTCTCATATACCAGTATTCTGTAGGAGGCTAGAAAATTTTATGAATATGTCATTTCACAATTGTATAGGTACATTCTACTTTGTATACAACATTTCAATATGGCAAAAAGAACATGTTTAGTAACAGACTCATATAAATTTAATGTCTGTATACCATATAAAAATAAGACATCTAAAGTCTATAAATTTAAACTTGTGCTTAGTAGTGAATGTTTCTGTAGTTTACCTTACTTAGAAATATTAATAAATGTCTATTACTTTGCTTAACCTAGCATAACTAAGGTTTCCAAAAATTCAAAATGATTTTGAAGACTGTTTTCAGGCAGACATACTACTATAGCACCAAACAATGCTAACCATCATCTCGTTACTTTCCTTTCGTAATCTTATTTGACTGTTAAACCCAAGTAGACTACAAATGCATGCTTGTATTGTACCTAATTCTAATAACTCAGAAGACATAGCTATTTTTAAACAACAGTATTAATCCTACTTACCAAAGATATACTCAACCCATGCGGATTTCAAAAACACCTAGTTTATTCCTGTATTTCTGAGAATTTAAGAAATATTTTTATAAGTGTTCATCTCTAAGCCAATTTGAATAGAACCCCACTAAGTGATTTTATCATTTGGGAACATCATCCAGAGGTAGGAAAAGTATCACATATACATAACATACGTACATATACATAACATACGTACATATACATACAGATGGGTGCAAACAGAAATAGCTTATATTCTAAAAGGTATGAATGAATCAAGTGACACTTGTTTATCTACACCTTATATTCTTATATGAATTGTATGAATTTTATATGTATATGAATTACATTCCTGACAAAAAATAATGGGACAAGCTTACCTACTCAATAATGGAAAATGCCTGTTTTTCTTTTTAAACTGATCTCCATGGAGAAGACGTTTAACATTTTCTTTTGCCCAGAGATATGTTCATATAAAGGCTATAGGCTATTGAAGAGACAAAAAACAACTGTCTGGAGGTCTTCAAAGCCCATCTGAGTTTACAAAATACCCAGTTCATTTATAATTAGCCTTTTTCCTTTTCAGCCTCAGCTAGCTGGCTTTGAGGGTACCCTGAGCCTCTTGAGAGGTTCTGATGAGGGCAAGTGACCTAATGTTCAAGGGACTATAGGAAGCTCAGGAAAGGAAAAGCCCAGCAGGTGTGGACAGAAGTTTGCAGAGTAGGGGCTTGAAGTGGGACACAGCAAAAGCATCAAGGAAACTGAAGGGAAGAGAGAAGGTGGTAAGAGGAGGAAGGAGGAGAGGTGATCATAAGGGAGAGGTTTCAGAGGAGCCAGTTTGGCAAGATCTTAAATTTCTCAAAGAGGTCATTGAAGTATCAAATTATCAAGAGACAAATTATGCCAACAAGAGAGTGAGCAGAGTTGGCAGAGTTTATAGTCAGCAGAAGTTTAACAGGGAGGTTTTAGTCTACCAAGAAGTTTACATAGTAGAGGCAGGATCAAAGAGAAAAAAATAGAGAATTCAGAAAGAGCCTCTCTATTCTATATTCTAAAAAATTCTCTATCCCAGAAGTCAGGGAATGGATCATTCCCATTTTAATGAGGGGTCAAGAAAGATGAATTTCCAGATCAGAAGAGACTTTCAAACAAACAAAACTAGGCCTCCAATCCAGCTTCAAAGAGTATACACAGAATCTTAAGAATTAAAATCTGACCTTCCCAGTTTCATCAAATATTTATCCAGACCAATGGTTCAGGAATCTGACTCATTCAATGGATCCCTAATTAATTGGTCACAAGAAGACAAAGGCTTCAGTAAGAATGCACACTTAAGGTCCAGAGTGATAGGTTCTGTGGGTCCATTCTGACACTATTCAAGTTGTAGCACCAAAACTATTAAAGAAAAAATTATTCGTGACACTTGTTACAGATAGTAAGGAAGGCTTTTTTCTCGAGGGTGGGGACTATACAATGGATTTTTGTGGTAGAAAAGAAAAATCAGGCTAAACTCTGAATTCAACAAAGAAAAGTGGGAATTTACAGCAAAGAAGTAGGGTGAAGATCAGTAGATGGAAAATTACTAAGAGGAAACGTCGAGGCAAGGAGAGATTCTGGCTAAAACAACACGGTTCTTGCCAAAGATCAATCAAAATGATCAGGCATGACCTAGGGCATGATGGGAATGAGGAATTTAATCAGATACGGGGATAGATCAGATATCAAGGATGGAGTATTCTGGTTAAATCGGCTTAGCAAATTCTTGCTAAAATTGAGCAATGTAGAGACAAACACCTAAGCCCAAAACTCAGGGCCTAGTTGAGAAGAGAGTTCAGAGGATCCTGATGAGAGGTTGGTCAAAGAGTGAATCTTTTTCAGTTTCTCTGTGTCTGGTATGTCCCACTATCCACTATATTTAATTAGGACCTAACTTAAAGGAGACTCTCTCGTGTTCTCAATAGTCAATATTATTATTGCTTCTGGGAGATATATAAGCCTTCTAATCCTTATTCCTTGTCTGAAAATACTACACATTTATACATGATGTTATATACATCACTGAAAATAAAATAGATGATGATTATTGATTCACTGGAAACCCCCACCACAGAACTCTTTCATCCAAGCTTATAAACATCAGCCTGTTCTTACCTGGCTATGTTTCCAGGCAGCACTGAAAGGATCAGAGGTGAACAGAAGTCATCATGGAACTTTTCCATAAAACCAACTTGGAGGAAGATGATGATCATGACCAGGAAGAACAGAGACAGTATGTGCGGGGCTCAGAGAAAGAGAATGAGTTGTTCAAGATAATCCTAAGCATGATGTCAGAGATGGGGCAACACTTTTATTTTGGAAATAAAGAACTGGAACTAGATTGTAGAAAATAAGGGTCCAGGTTGTTATTGAACTCTTGAGAGTCAAGCAATGTCAGTCCCAATGAATCAGACTGCCTTTTGTAAGTCAAGAGACTAGAAGTACACAATGCATGCGTTACTGAGAGACTGAGAGAAACAGAAAGAGTCCAATGCTGTAAACAAATGCATTGGATTAAAATGAGGGGTATAGTTAAAAGGAGAAAAAAAAAAAACACTAGAGTATTGGGAAGACATTACTTTCCCATAGGAAAAGTCAGATATTTTATTCCCTAGGCAAACAATGGAGTAATAGCATGTTTGTCAAATCTGAATGTTTCGCTTATATTCAGAGATAAAACAAAATATTTCACTGATCCTAAGATTCTGTTGGTGAAAAATAAGTTTCTACTCAGATCAGCCAACTATCTCAATGAAGTTACTTCAGAAGAAAAAGAAAACTACCATTGAAACATTAGTAAAAAGTCTTTGGCACTGTGAGTGATAAAGGACTTATTCTGAACTAAGAGTACTGTATAGAAATACTCCAGTCTGATACTGTCCTGAAGGGAGATCATAGATTTTGTAACAGCTTCTAATTTCTAAACTGAATTTTATTCCAGGCAAAGTTTATCAGGTTACGTTGAAGGACAGTTTCCACAACTAGGAGCAATATGATTTTCTTACCTCATGAAAAGATATTCATAAACTACAAAGGAAGGTGGTTTCAGTGATAAATATCAGAAACCAACTGCTAAGGGATAGCCTGAGGCTTTTACCTCTTTAATTCAATTCCCAGAAGCCTGTGTTTTCCATTAGGGATAGATATATTAGAAAGTAGAGTCCTAGAGGTTTTTCACCCTGCTGTACTTCTTTCATTACAATCAGGTTTCTAAAAACTGTTATTCCAGGAATGTTCCTGCCAAATGCCCCCTCAATTTCCATAGCTGGAGTTTCTTTGTTCACTTTTTCTTACCATATAGTATCTAGAAGAAAATCCATAGAGTTTCTTAAGTCTTTCTCTTAGACATAAAAACTAGCCTCATGGGAATATGTTGGTTTCAACAGCAATGTTCTTGTTTCTCCTTTGGAGTATAAACTCTAATGCATGCTCCTCTTCATTTCATTTACCCTTCCTACCTGTTCTTACCAAAACTGCTTCCAGAGAGAAAGACTTCTGTCTCCCAACATCATTTTACTTCATGTCCTGACAGTAATTACAAAAAAAATGTATTCATTTTAGGGTTTTATTGATGAATAGAGTGGTGAAATGGATTGGGAAAATTAACCAAGAAAAATGAAAAAAGTGACAACGTTTTGAGAATTATATAAGACCAATCATTCAGAATCCTTGAACTTTGATTTTTATTCCTGATATGGTTTGACTGTGTCCCCACCCAAATCTCATCTTGAATTGTAGCTCTCATATTCCCATGTGTTGTGGAAGGGACACAGTGGGAGGTAATTGAATCATGGGGGTGGGTCTTTCCCATGGTGTTTCATGATAGTGAATAAGACTCATGAAATCTGATCGTTTTATAAAGAGCAGTTGGCTTTTACACACTCTCTTGTCTACTTCCATGTAAGCCATAACTTTGATCCTTCTTTGCCTTCTGCCATGCTTGTGAAGCTTTCTCAGCCATGTGGAACTATGAGCCAATTAAACCTCTTTCCTTATAAATTACCTAGTCTCAGGTACGTCTTTATCAGCAGCCTGAGAACAGATTAATACAATTTCTTTCAGAGATGGTAAGCAGAAACCCTTATATTATTGTGCCCTCATCTTTTGTTTTTTAAAACCAGGGCTCACATTCTTGCAGTCCCTCTCCCAGCCCCCACCCTGCCCCCTTCCCACTCTTCCTTTTTATCAATTCATGGCCCTTTTATTTTTTTATTTACATATTTTTCAGAAAGTACTTCTGCCATGACCATCCTATAAGTGGATGACTTATAATGCTAAATCTCCAGTGTACACCTGTCCTCTCAGCTGTAGTGTCCATGTATCTACCAGATACCTCCACCGTAATATTTCAGTAACACATCAAGCTAAGCTTTTTCTGCTCTGAGCTTTACTCCATCATCCTCCTGTTCTCTGTCTCTGCATATCTAGACAGTAAAACTAACTCAAGGGAGAAACATGGGTGTCACCCTTGACTCTTCAATTTTTTTTTTGTTTGTTTGTAATACTGCTCCTGCTTGCATCCCAACCTCGCTAAAATATAGTTTATCCTCTCCCTTCCACTCCCCCCATCACTGCTTTAGTTGCAGCCCTCATCATTTCTTGTCTAGATTAGCATAATTGTCTCTGTTTTTTCTCTGATTCAAGTCCTTCTGTGCTTAATTCATTCTCCATACACTAAACAGATGGCACCTTCTTAAAACACATCTGATATTGTCACTAACCTGCCAAACAATTCTTTATTGGCTCATGTTTGCCTTTAAGATGAAATCTAAACCCTTTAGCTTGATTCACAATTAATAAATTGTATGTATTGTTTCATCCTTGTTTTTCCTCATGCCCTCAATGTGATCGTTAATTTTATATGTCAACTTTACTGGGCCACAGGATGCCCCGATATTTGAGGGAGTCTCTGAATGAGATTAAAATTTGAATCAGTAAACTGAGTAAAGCAAATTATCCTCCTCAACCTGAAAGTGTAATCTAATCCCTTGGAGGCCTAAATAGAACAAAAGGCAGGGTAAGAGATAATTTATTCTCCCTGCCTGACTCTTTTTGATCTGGGACATTGGTCTTCTCTGACACTCACACTGAAACTTACATCATCAGCCCTCCTGGGTCTACAGCTTGCAGATTGTAGGACTGAGCCTTTATAATCAAATGAGCCAATATTTATAGGTAAATAAATGTCTATGTATCTGCAGAAACCTGACTAACACACTGTACTCTACCAAACATTAAATTTTAGCTAAATTGAACTGTTTTCAGTTTCCTGAGAATATCTTATTCTCACATATCTATGATCTTTAACATGCTTTTCTTGTTTACGGCAGCCTTTGAAACATTAACACACACATGCACACACACATATACCCCTTTATTTGGCTAATATTCCATTTAACATTCCCACACTCCCACTCCTCTAAATGATAAGCCGCAAATGTGGATGAATCTCCCCCAAACTTGTCATTTTATTTTAAATTTAGAATATTTTCAGACTAAGTACCAGGTTGAATAATAAAAAAATTATGTTTTATTCAACAAATATGATAATGGTGATGACTGTGTCGGTGATAACCAATGATAATGTCTGTCATTTACTGAGTGCTTACTATATGCAAGGTTTTCTGCTAAGTATTATCTCTGCATTGTTTATTTTAATTTGCCCAAGCATTTCAAAAACTATCTCATTCTTTTTTGATGTGAAAACTGAGAATTAATAAGTTTAAATATCTTGCTCAAAAATATGCAGCTACAGCAAACTAACACAAGAACAGAAAACCAAACACTACATGTTCTCACTCATAGGTGGGAGATGAACAATGAGAACACATGGACACAGGGAGGGGAACATCACACACCAGTGCCTGTTGCGGGACTGGGGAATAGGGGAGGGATAGCATTAAGAGAAATACCTAATGTAGATGACGGGGTGATAGATGCAGCAAACCACTATGGCATGTGTATAACTACACAACAAACCTGCATGTTCTGCTCATACCCCACAATTTAAAGTACAAAAAAAAAATGCAGCTAATAAATGGTAAAGATGGAGCTGAAATCTAAGTCTAATACCTTTGTGGTATCTCTGAACCATTTTATATACGGTTGCTTTCTCACATAAAACTCAAGTGGCAGCTATTAAGTGGCTTGCCATTTATATGGTAATTCTTGCCCATTCTTCCATATGTATTGTGTTTGAAATTATAATGCAAACATGGAAACCATGATAAATGTAATAAAAATCAAATTGGTAATCTAATTTATAGATACATGTTTGGGGTCATCTTGGCAAGTACATGACAGGGTCTATTTTTAATTCAATGGAAACCCCATACAACACCTACCTCAAGGCAAGGGAGAAAACTTGATCTAATTATTTTGGAATTTCATTTTCTAAAGGGTTCTCAGGAAGATTCTGCAAGCCAACTGCAGTTTCTCTGGGTTTCTAGGAATTTTCCTGAGAATTTTCTACTTTTTGTGCTAAAATAAACTGATGTTCTCCCTAATGACTTTCTTAATCTCTGCTTTTGTAGACATTTTAAATGTTGCACAAACTAATTATCTCTTTTAAATACCTGACTTGACTCAAAATATGTAACGTGGTGTCTGTATTCCTAACTTAACCCTGATTAAGTTTTTTGGTATCAATGTCTTGTACCTTATAATTTAAAGAAAATATTTGATAAAGCTACGCAAAGACTAGGCTAATGATTTGCCTTCACATTATTTCATTAACAAGAGGAAAAAAAAAAAGTCCAGTATCCAATTCTAAAGTAGAGGGATTAGCAGCATCATATTAGATGAGGTTCTCTGTCTATCTCCAGCATCTGAAACACCAGGATAACAAGTTAAATCCCAAGGAAATCTCACAATACTGGTATTTAGATGTGGTGCTTTCAAGTCACCAAAGCACTTTGTGGAATAAATGTAATTCTTATTGCCAAAAATTCTTATTGCTCCAGGTAAAAAAGTGAGTAAAAGGGGTTGATGTTGAAGCTGTTTCTTACATAGTTTTGCCAGTCTCATTTTTGTCACTCAGGTACCTTGCACATATTTCTCTCATACTTACCAGACTTAGTTTTGTTGTTTACTTGCCTATTTCTTCTATTAGATAATAAGATACTTACACATAAGAGCCTTGGATTAATCACTCTTTTTGTTGCCAACCCTACCAAATGTCTGGTAAATTGTTAAGCATAAAGTACATGTTTGCTAATGAACCTATTAAAGTTTCTGAAAGTCAAAAGTACACACAGAGTGGCAGAAGGGATACAGATTCTACTTAGACTTCTGATCTGCCTCACAGGCTCCTGGGAATCCTATAATAATCTCAGAATTCTGGAAAACCATCTGGCATAACAAGGAACTTTCTAAAGCAGCCTTAGAGATTTTGAACTTTCCTAAGCATCCTAACTAGGAGTTTCCCAGGAGTACCTTATTTTAAGATATTCAATATGTTACTTACATAAAAATGGCAAGGTACTTAATAAATCAATCATCTTAACTCATTTTGTAGAAATAATGCCTTTTCAGTCTCTACAGTTCTTTATGAATCATGAAACAATAAGGGATTTGCTTTTTAATCTTTTATATTTATCATTAGGTAAAAAATTTATTGTAAGACTTGGAGCGATATTGTCTTTGTTGGACTACAAGCAGTTAGTTCAGTAATTAATTATTCAAGAGACTATTTGAGGTGCTTAAAACCCCAGAGTACAGTAAGTTTACCAAAGTGTTGGTACATGCAATATAGCATGAGAGCTCATAATCAGAGATAATATACAGCCTAGTGGAAAAATTTATAAAGGTACTAGAAAATGAAGTCTATTATATTTCTCAAAAGGCATAGGAACTCATTATAAAGTACAGACATTTACAAAGCCTGCTACTAAGTCAGTTAAATCACATTTCTGAAGGCATTTTCAGATAAGAAATTCTAAAAACTTGGAGACAGAATGAGAAGTAATAATAAAATAGGAATGGACTCCTGAGTACTAGTTTCAATTTCACCACATACTGTGCTTTTCATGACAGGCTGACCACAATAACTTTAAGGGTCACACAATTATCCATAAGATAAAGATGTTAAAAACTTCCTGCCCACGTTACAAAGCTGATGTGTAGGTTGAATCAACATGCATTTAAAAGTTATTTTTAAATTGTAAAATGTCATACAAATATAGAGCATCAAAACAATGAAGTACATTTTCTGGATAGATACACAATAAATAAAAATGGTGAGTTATATTACCTTTTAAGAAGTCTTCCTAGAAACTTATTAAAGATTATTTAAGTCCCCTTTTGAAAGTATTTCAGATTTTTTTAAATATTCACAATTGGAAGGTATATTTAAACTTTGGGAAATTAGAATATAATTTGGTTAACAATTCAAGTTAACAGCAATGTGATGAATTAGGAGGAAAAAAGGGGATACAGGTAAAATTATTTTTGTGAGTGTGTCTTCAAGACTGTTCCAAAAAAGAGATCCAAAAAGTATTTGAGCAATGGAAGCATCTTTGAATATGATTGTTTCAAGATGAAACTTTAGACATCTGGCAGTCATGTAAAGATATAAATTTTAAGACATTTGCTTTAGAGGGAAAGCATATTATTTGTGACACAAATATAAAACCTCTCTTGTTTAAAGAAATAAAAATCTAAAATTTAGCAAAATGCATCAGCTTCTTGGAAGATGTAACACAGATGGGTGTCTTCTTAAATTAAACATGCTTTACGTATCAAAAAACAAACTGAAGACTAAGATAAAAAGAAACGTGATGAGTATTTATATTACATAAATACCCTCTGATTCTCAAGTAGATCTCTTCTTTAAAGTTTGAGATGCTTCAATATATTTAAATATCAGTCAAACTAACAATGTCAACGAAAGTAGATATAAATAATAAATGACTCAGTAATTCAACTTTTGTCATTAATTTTAAAACTACTTGAGCAAATATATCTGAGAAAAAATGTTTTAAAAAGCAAAATACAGTTATATAACAATATAATATGATTAAGTAAATATTTTAGATGTAGAAATACCATGTTATTAGACAATGTTTGTATTAAGATTGATATTTTTTCCTAATTATTGACTTATTAGCATATAGACATGTTTTAAGAACCTAGAAGAGGAAAATCTCCCTCTGCTTAAGGAAATCAGTCAGGCTTCATAAAAGTGGGTGCGTTAAATTCATTCTCAAAATATGAATTTGCCAGTCAAAGAGAACAAGAAAATTGCAGACATAGAGAAAAAAATGTATATGTGCGAAACTTTGACAGCAAGAGAGAGCATAAAATATGTGTGGAATGGTGAGATCTTAATTCGATTGGAGAAGAGAATATATAGAAGATAAGTTGGGGAGCGAATTAAAGTTATATTTGAAAGATAGATCTAAATTTTACTATAAAGGGCCTTCATCTTTATCATATGAAATTTGAACTTTACCCTCAGATAATGAAGCTAGGTCTCTATTTTTTGAAAAGCATTGCTAACATATTTGTGAATGATATAGAAAAATATGGATGAAATGGATTGACCTATGGCTTACTTGATGATGCAATTACTTTAACTTCATTCTGCTTATTTCTCTCTCTCATACTTAATTATAAATTCAAAAATATATCTTAATGTGTCTGGTATAACACTTAATGTGTTATACCTCATGTGTCTGGTATAAATCTAGAGTTAATTTTAATAGATGTTTGAATGAGATAAAGAATAGTCAGAAAGCATGATTCTGACACTCTGCCATGGTTAGTTATTTAGTTATTCCCTATAATGTGCCAGGCATTTTGGATACCCTAATGGAACATCAGTTTAATTGTCACATAAACTCTCAGAAATAAATATTATCCTTGCTAGTTTATATATGAACAGACTTAAAAGAAAGGTAGTTGGTAAAGTTTCTCCATATCTCACAGATTATAATTTGAGAAGAAATTTTGCCTGATTCCAAAGTCACAAAACTATGCTGTTCAACTTTATCATTTACTTCAATGGTCATATTTATGGCTTCTATCTTTATCGTTTCTAATTAGGTCTCAGGGTATCTGTTGACAGTGGCCATAAGCCATGAGAGTCACACTCTAGGAGAGGTGGGGTGAGTTAGGTTTGAGTGAGTGTGTCAAGTGAGACATGAGGAGGAGGTGAAATCTAAATGCATAACACAAAATAAATTTATTGCTCAGAAGTCTCACAGATTAGGAGTGCCAAAGGGAAGGCTAATGGGAAGTATGAAAGTAGCATGGAGCTCAACTAGCTGCTGAACAGGAGAGAAAGGTTCTCTAGGACCATACTTTTAATAAGGGCCATGAACCTTGTTTCTTAGGCTTTCCTGTGGGGGCCATGAATTGGCTAGTCTGAAGAAAGCATCTTTGGTGGGGGACTTATTTACATAACTCTGGTGTTAACCAGTAGTTTTTATCATGTTCAGCAGCTGTGGGATGTGTTGGGATTAAGGTCACTGGGATGAGAAACAAGTGGACTATATTACAAATAACCACATGGGAGAGAAAGTTAAGCTGATGAGATACAATTGAGTTTCAAACAATTTATTTCCAGCCTAAAACTGAATGTTGAGGCAGCAAATTTATGACAATATTATAAGTGAAATATAATCTTTATAAATAGAAGAGAAAAGCTAATAAAGTGGATGACAAAATCAAAGTTTGAAATTATCTTCATAGGCCAAGAAGTTGAGCCAAAATCAACAGGATGACAGCATATGTCTATATGCTGGCTTGTAGGTTCAGCAAACTATTTCCATAGATTCAATAATTAAAATAGCATTTTTAGTTCAGGACTCTAGTGAGTCCTCTCACTAGAATGTGAGCTGTTTATCTCTGAGTTCTTCACTGTTTACCAAAGTACCCAGCACTTAGGATGCTCAAAAAATGTTTAGTGAATGCAGGTAGAGATGCCTCTTATCCTGAATGCTATACATCTCATGAAAGGGTAATAAATGCATGTAGATGCCACTATTTCTCTGCAGTTGCTGAGGGCATAAGAACCCCATACTCACAATTGACGTTAGCATTCCAAATCAAATTCAGCAATTATAGTTTCCATACCTGATTGAAAATTTTACTTTAATCATTTAATTAAGCGGTAGTAAATTCAATTTGCTACTGTAATTTCACAATTCTGAAGGTGATCTCCTTCTCAGAAAGAAAATGTAGCAATTACTAGCTGAATAAAACGGTATTTGGGCCCATCACTTGCTACTCTTGTTAAGACTTATCAATTATTTGGCACTATAGTCCTGTAATTTAATCTTTGATAAAACTTATGTCTTTATGTTTACCAGCTAAGTAATTTCCATGCATCCGGTTAAGTACTTCCTATAACATCTTATTTTTCTTCTCCGTAGTTGTATCCCTTCTTTCTCTTTGTTAATATGAAAACATGAAACTGACCTCTGTTGAAAATTAGCTATATGTTAATTACTCAACCCTAGGAATGATTTAATGCTCTTGCTCTTTCTTTAACCTCTTCTCCCAGGAATATATCTATGAATTCTATATAAATTCCCTTTCTCTATTCTAATAACCATGTAGAGAATAATAGTTGGATAACTTTAGCATTCATTACGTATGGAATAAGGGATTTGTGCGGGGTAACAGTTTATGCTCCCCACTTGATGCTTTTTGATCCTAGAGAAAAGTTGTGGTGGTGGTGTTAAGAAACTACAGGCTTAAAGCACATCCTAGTATGAGAGTGGCAATGGCTCTATGGAGTCCCCTGGTCCGTTGGACGAGTGAGACATTTTTCTGTCTTACTTAGATTCCTATTGGATGCTGTCTTTTGATGGTTGTGGAATCCGCTTGTTTTCTGACAAAATTTTCAATCTGAACAAAACATCACGCCTCAATTTTCAATGGTGAAAATCTGGAGAATCACTTTATTCTGTTATAATGCATAGAACTCCACTGAACAGACACTGAGACTCCACATTAAAATGTCGATGAAAGATTCAGGTTGGCAAATGGGAGATGGCTCACACCGTAACAGGCAAGTAAGGGTATTGTACAGAGCTTATGTGTTGCTTGTGTATTTATTCACCTTTACTTTACAATTTTTCTATAAAAGTATCCAGCTCCACACTCTTCACTCTCCCCCAAGAACACCCTTATAAAAGACTATGCGTGTGTAGTAAGTAGAATGATCATGGTACAATTGGCATTTCAGAATTGTGGGGTTATGTTTTTGCATAAGCAGCATAAGTGCCTATTGATCAAGTGTGTGCATTAAGATGTTAAAACTCCATACATATGATTCTCAATAAAAATTGTAAAGCATTTAAATTCACAGTTACCAGTTGAGACCCACAGTGATCAAACCAATTTATATAATCCAAATATTAAATAACAAAAATCAGTGGATCATCATGTGGATTGTGGTATGTGTTTACGCCAATGCCAGTAGTTGCTCAGATTTCAAAACTCTTCAAGGGAAGTAACCTAAAGACACACATAAGCTAAATATACTGCTAACTTAAAAAGTATTGAGTATTTATATATATATATTTTTTTCTTTCTTTCTTTTTTTTTTTTTTTTTTTTTTGATACATAGTCTTTCTCCATCTCCAGGCACCAGGCTGCAGCACAGTGGCGCAATCTTGGCTCACTGTAACCTCTGCCTCCCAGGTTCAAGCAATTCTCCTGCCTCAGCCTCCAGAGTAGCTGGGAACTCAGGCGCGTGCCACCATGCCAGCTAATTTTTTTTGTATTTTAGCAGAGATGGGGTTTCATCATGTTGGCCAGGATGGTCTTGATCGATTGACCTTGTGACCTGCCTGTCTCAGCCTCCCAAAGTGCTGGGATTACAGGCGTGAGCCACCACGCCAGGCCTATTGAGTATATTTTTAAAGTGTGGGCTAGTTGTTTATTATGAACGAGGAAGATCTACATAGGATGTCTGAAGAAATCAGTGGGTCAAAGGGGGTTTACTGTTGAAGAAGGAGTCCTTTTTAAGGGCTTCTCATAGATGATAAAATCCACCTATTTCCATGTGCTTTCTTTAACGGCCGATGACTTTCTGTGCTACTGAGGAAGTCTAGAAAGTTGAGTGAAACATAATTGTTAAACATTGCTTTCATGCCACCCCAGCATTGTCTGAGAATGTTCAAACTAACAAAATCCAACCATAACGATGTAGCTCATCAGGTGCACAGACCAGCTTAGCATTTGGATTCTGTCAGGTACACCATTATCCTAAGAGTCTTTTTTAAAAAATAAATCGAGATGTAGTTTCATTGTGCTGCCCAGTGTGGTCTTGAAATTCTGGGCTCAAGTGATCCTCCTGCTTCAGCCTCCTGACTAGCTGGTATTGTAGGTATGCATTACCATGCCTGGATTCTAGGAGTTTTTATAGTCCAAAGAGAATTAAAAGGAGGCCACAGTGGGTGGATTACCTGAGATCAGGAGTTCAAGACCATCGTGACCAACATGGTGAAACCCCGTCTCTACGAAAAAAAGAAATACAAAATTTAGCTGGGCATGGTGGCAAGTGTCTGTATCCCAGCTACTCTGGAGGATGAGGTGGGAGAATCACTTGAACCTGGAAGGTGGAGGTTGCAGTGAGATGAGATTGTGCCATTGCACTCCAGCGTGGGTGACAGAGCAAGACTCCATTTCAAAAACCAAAAAAAGTAAAACAAACTAGGCTAAGTAGCAAACTGAGGCCAAACACCCATAAGTTATCTTTGGTAATGTGTAAATATGACTGATCCCTTATCTCAATCTTACCAGACTCATGGGCTTCTGCACTTCTTTACAAGTAGCCAGGGAAAGGGACTGGTGATAGTACCTTGATAGCTAGCTATAATCCATAGGTAGTGTTGTAAGTGCATTTGTTTGATTAAATTTTGTCCCTGTTCTCACATCTTTACATTAAGTCATTAGATCTTCTAATTTCTGTGATGATGGAAAACTGTTCATTACGTCCTCACTAGACTCACATGAACACCAACACGATTAACAGAGATCATGTTGATATCCCAAGACATGTTCCCAATTTCTATTCTGCTTCTTCTGCACATGAAGGGATGTAACAAAGTGATTTAGTCATTCCTTTGGAAAGCTGACATAACTGACGCTCAGTGTTACTACATCGAGTTATATTGCGATATAAAATTTTTAGAATAACTACAACTTTTACTTAGAAGCAAACATTAAGATTTATAGGTATTATATTCTCCAGGGATTCCTGGCTATGCTCACACACAAACACACAGAATGAGAACTGGAGGATTTTTCTTTTGTCATGTGTTACCACTAATACAAGAAATAACAATGCAGTGTTCTTAAAGTGTGAGTCATTTTTATCAGTTGCATAATGAGCTTTCTTCCAGTAGCATGAACATGACAATCACTCTATCTAATCTAGCTATCTCCCTAAAATCCTTCTTAGAAATTAAGGAAAAACTAAGATAGTGAAATAAAAATCTGAACAAATGTGTGAACATCTTAAACAGCATTTGGTGACAAAGTAATCCTGCAAAACCAGAATATGGGTGAATATGATGAATTCTACCCCAAAATCATGAGCATTCATAGTAGCATTAATAAAAATGAGAACTCAGCCCAAAAGGAGACTGTAGATTGAGTGGAACTCTGAAGACAACTAGAAATATTTGGAAAAACTCTTTTATAAGCTCCAAGTTTGGGGTAAACAGAAAAGAACAACAACAAAAAATCACTAAAGAGAGAGTGGGGAATCCAAATATTACCAAAGCAGTTTAGTTGTCAAAGATCCCAGTAATATCAAACTTTGAAATGATAAAATTTACTTTAAAATAAATGATATTGGAAGAGACAACGAACCCATCTAGAAAATGTGACCATAGAAAAAGACGAAAACAGTAACCCAAGAGTGAAAAGGAAATAAAAGAATTTAAGAATAAGATCTAAGTTTGAAAAGCAGCTCATGATGAAGAATCTCTGCACAGATTCTAAGGCAGTACTCACTGCTTTAATCATTGCATTTTACTGTTGCTGTACTTTGAGATATAATTCCTTTTTCTTACTGCCCACTCTTCAAACTGGCTCTTTTCCAAGATGCACAGCATTACTCGTCTGCTGTGTTTGAATTTTGCTTTCAGTAGATTTACTTCAAGGCCATGAAATAATTAAAAGTTTTCATACATAAAATAAAAGCATGTTAGGAGATATAATGGACCTTGAGTTGATCCTAATCTTACAAGAAAGAAATGGTTTTAAATAACCAGAGAACTTGAAAAATATATTAGGTATTAAATGTTGTCAGTTTGTTGATTATTTAGATGTGATAAGGCACAATGGGTTTATAAACGGACTTTTTTGAGATGCAGATTGAAGAATTTATGAAGTATTTTGAAATACTGCAGCAAAAGTAAAATAGCAAATAAATAGGTAAAATACGTATAGAAAGACACTGATGATTTCTAAAGCTGGATCATGGTCATTTTGCTATTTACTTCAGTATGCTTGGAAACTTTCAAAATGAAAAAGTAAAAAAAGTGTAAAAAGAATTGGGTTTGAGTATATAGTGACACAGTTCATTAAACTGTTTATGGCTTTGCTAAATAATTATTTTTATGAAGTATTTCTAGGTGTTTGTAATACTTCTAGAATTTCCCTGTGATCAAGCACTTCCCATGTGTTAGTTTTTTTCTTTAAATGTAAATTAAAAATTGTATCACTTTCTAGTCACAGATAATCACAGCCAATATTGTAACTCATCCTATGAGAAAATGTTTTAAAAGCTTCCTTAGGTAGATGCAGTCTCCAGTGCCAAGACAGTAAAGAGGGAGTAATACCTCTGCATTATAAAATAGGAGAATTGAGAGCAGAGGAAACTTAGAAGGAGAGGGTGAGAAGAGTGAGCAATAGTGGAAACTGTCATACATGTGGCTACATCACTAGAAGGAGTCCCCTGCCCCCTAAAACATCCACTTGATTCTTCAGCAATTCAGGGTCAGGGTTTCTGGAGAAAAGTAAACAATGAGCAAATAGGGCATCCTCTCAATGCTCTCTGTGTTACAGAATACAGAACATTTTGTGTGCCATTGAAAAGATGTAAGAGAATCCGTTCTTTACCTACTACCCATAAAAATTGAGGGCTTTTCCTGTGTAGACATAAGAATTTGCCACCAGTCTCATCTCTTGTCTATTTTTAAAAAATTTTTCTAGGCCCAATTTAGAGTTTCAAATGAGGGAAGAAGCTATAAATTGTCTCTCAATTCTATCCTGATGACAAACTCATTCTGCCCCTCTTCAAACCTTGTGATCTTTCTGCTGCTTTCAAAGGTATTGGCTGATCTTCACTGATAACCTGTTTACATGAAAGGCACTAAATGCAGAGAGAAGAGAATCCCAGGAGCCCTTTTCCCTTGAGGAAAAACAACCCTTATGCCAATGGCCATTGTATTAGTCCGTTTCCATGTTGCTGATAAAGACCTATCTAAGAATAGGCAGTTTATAAAGAAAAAGAGGTTTAATGGACTCACAGTTCCCCATGACTAGGGAAGCCTCACAATCATGGCAGAAGGCAAAAGGCATGTCTTGCATGTCGGCAGACAAGAGAAAATGAGAGTCAAGTGAAAGCAAAAGCGCCTTATAAAACCATCAGATCTCATGAAACTTATTCAATACCACAGGAACCTATTGGGGGAAACCATTGCCATGATCCAATTATCTCTTACTGGGTCCCTCCCACAACACATGGGAATTGTGGGAGCTGCAATTCAAGATGAGATTTCGGTGAGGACACAGCCAAACCGTTATCAGCCACACCGTGTCTTTTCCCTTCTCTTTAAAACACTTTTTTATTGTTCAAAGAGACACCTTTGAACCTGAGTTTTCTAATATTTCAATTTAATACATCTTTGTATTAAAATCCTATGTTTAGTATAAAACTCATAAAAATGCTTTGTATAGGAGTAAAAAAGGATGAGATGATGGAAAAATCAAACATAGGGATTCGGCAAATTATTCATACCGTAAATATTGTGAAATGTTACTTGTCCAAAATTAAGAATTTCTTTCACAATATTTACTATGTGAATAATTAGCTGAATCTCTATGCATATTTTTTCCATATTTTTGGTTTGCATTAAATCCTATGAATTTTAATATCAGGAAAACCCATAGATCTTCAACTATAAGAATATTGCCCTTACTTTGAAAACAAATAGCGAAGTCGAAAAACAGGGACTGATGATAAAAGTGGGAGGCATGTTGTTTTCTAAATAGAAATATGGGAAAGTATACACTGAAAACTGGTAACACAAGAATAGAAAATAAGCAGACCTTTCAGTAGGGGCAAACAACCCTCCATTTCCCACGTAATTCTACAGGCATTGGCAAACTGCTGGCTCCTCACCTTCAAGACAATGACACTGAGCTACCAAGGAAGAGATAGAATAGATATCAAATTCATCTTTAGTTCACTTTCTTCCAAGTGTAAATTGAATGATCACAATATAAAAAATAAAAGTTCACTAGCTGGGATTTTAGTAATACGGAATGTCTACTTTCCCAATGAATTTACTTAAATTAATATTCTCCAACATAAAAAGGTTTATCGTTAATAAAAGCATTAAAAGTGCACACACACAAAAAATAAGATTCTCTGGTGACATAAAAAGGATGGTACATGAAATTCTTTCCTCTCTTCTTGGAGATGGAAGTTCCAGGCAGTTTGCCTTTACTCAAGGGAAAAGGCTTTGAGAAGAGAAGAAAGGATTTCATGTACCATCCTTTTTATGTCACTTATACTTTGAATCCTGATTCTAATAATTTAGAGCTGTGTGACATTATGAAAACAATGAATCTCTCTGAGCCTCAGTTTTCTTATCCATTAATCAGGAGTATAATTCATTAGTAGCTTAATAAAATACCCTGTCTAGGATTTATACAATTAGAAATATATTTTAATAGTATTTTAAAATTCCTTTTCTTAATATTGTAAACTATTTTAAACATATTAGGATAGGTGAGATATTTTTTTGTCCCAGTAAACTTCCCTTATTCAACAGAATTTTCCTCAAAGACATGTTTAAATTTGCCTGCAAAATATAAAAATTTCTATTCTTGAAAAATAACTATTATAGCACATAGAAGCATGTGAAACTAAGATGGCAAACTAAATGAAGTCACCAAAACATCAAAACAACATCCTTACATTTAAAGCCTTTTCCCTTGAGTAAAGGCAAACTGCCTGGAACTTCCATCCTGAGTTGGCAAACACTCCACTTTCATGCTTAACGATGGCTACTGGGTGTTCTGTCAGTATGGATGAACAAAATCAGTACTTCTGCAGAATAGGATAAACTACTGTAAATAAATGTAGCACAATATTTTATGTCTTTCATCTTGGCAGGTTGTTTTTACAACTTTGCAAGCTAAAAGATAGGAACCTCTGCAGATAAATGCTGCTTGGAGGTGAATAGCTTCACTCATTCATCAGACTTTTGATGTTAGCAAACTACAGTGGAAAATTCGGAGGAGTATTATGAATTCACAGCAACCATGGATGAGTGGCTGGGGATCAGGGAGAATTCATTTTAACCTGCTGTTATCTGTCCCTTGTCAGAACAGAATTCTGTAATGCTTGACTGCCTTTCAGTGCTAAATGTGATGGTAAAGCCTGGTGATGATGACTACTTTTAAGAGGATATAAATAATATCTAACGTTTGTATAACACAACATGATTTTAAAAGCACTTGCACGTTCATTCTCCAATTTCATTCTCACAACAATTTTACGGGATAGGTAATAATCTTTTTCTTTTTTTTGTTTAAAACAAGTCAAAAACTAAGGCTCAGGGATTGCAAGCGACTTGCAAAAGTAAACAGTGTCTAAAAATGGAAAGTTAAGTTCAATATACCTCCACATTGTATTGAAACTAAGGTCTGAATGTACTGGCCACATGACCTTGAATGACTGATTAAATGTGAAGCATTTTTCTTGAGGTTCGATTGGAAAAATATTATGACCCACAAGGGAGTGATTAGTATCGGATAAGAATACATTTAGTATACTCTCATGATGTGTAGCTTGCGATAGATGCTCATCACCTAAATTTCCTTCTTGTTTTTCCGAACTTCTTGCTTTTTGCAATTCACTTCTTAGCCTCTGCTTTAGCCCCTAGTATAATTTACATGTACAAATAAAAATCATGTGACTTAGTGAGAAGCTGGATTAACTAAATAGGTACCCAGATTTTAGTACTTGCTTAATAATAGTTTATTGTTTGTCCAAAGGCAAGCAAGCTATTTTTTACTTTTTCTTCTATAAAAGGTGGAAAATGACTTACTATTTTATAAAGTTTTTTACCTCTAAATCTATCAAAGCAATTAAAGGGAAGTAGGGGTACAATGGTGTTTTCGTCACTATTTGGCATTTGTGAAAACTATTTGACATCTCTGAATTCAGATTTAAAATAGTTACTTATTAATTGCTAAAGACAGAGAACATAGTGATAACAAGAGTACTACAATACTAAAATGATAGCATAACTCGAGAACTTCAGACCTTCAGTTTACCCTAGGATGTCTGTCTATTCAGCTATCCCTGAAGTTGCCTCTGCTAACTTTTCAGTAGTATGTGTTTTGTTATCTTAAACAATAAAAGTTTAAAGTTGGGAAAATAAAACTAAAAACTTTCTACTCTTTTAAACAGGTCTTCGTTTCAGTCCAATGTGGAGGTACATTGAACTTCGCGTTCCATTTTTAAACATTGTTTACTTTCTCAACTCACTTGCAATCCCTGAGCCTTAGTTTCTGCCTTTGTTTAAAACAAAACAAAACAAAAAAAGTAAACAAAAAATAAGAAAATAAGAAAATAAATTTAAAAACTTCTGAAAGGAACCCACTCACAAGGAAACTGCATTAAAAACGATTCCAGGTTTCATGTCATGACAACAAGCACTCCTTAAAATCAGAAATTCCCAGGAAAAAGATTAAAGGTCGTTTTGTTTCACATTACTTTTTTCTGTTTAGACTCAGCTACAAAATCAGTGTTCTAGTTGGAAATATGAATAATCCTGACTATGAAACAAAGGTGATGATTTGGTGGAGCTGACAAACTTCTGGCCAAACTTCGAAATAACTGTTTTTTTCTAGAACTACTTTGAGCATAAAAAATACACTCAATGCTGCAGAGCAGCATCGTAAATAGTATTTAGAATCTTCTTTGGGATAGACGTCCCAAAGCAAATTACGGCATATAGAACATATATATGTGATTATATATTTTTACTTGGGAAGGCAGCAGAAAAAAACTATAAGATATGTAAGACTAGGACTTATTTTGTATTTCTTGGACACTTCTCTATTTTCTTTAAAAAATTAAAAAAAAAAAAAAACTCAGGCGCTTTGGGAGGCTAAGGTGGGCAGATCATTTGAGGTCAAGAGACCAGCCCGGCCAACATGGCAGAACCCCGTCTCTACTAAAAAATACCAAAATTAGCCAGGGGTGGTGGTGCACTCCTGTAGTCCCAGCTACTCAGGAGGCTGAGGCAGGAAATTCATTTGAACCCAGGGTACAGAGGTTTCAGTGAGCTGAGATTACACCACTTTACTCCAGCCTGGGTAACAGAGCGAGACTCCGTCTCAAACGACAGCAACAACAACTCGGGTTATAAGCTTTTAATATGTATTTCCACATTTTGTTATATTTGATTGCAAATGGTAATCACCCCATAGTGTCCTTCTTTCATCCCTTTAATACTTTTCAGTCTGATAGATAAGAAATAACGATCTCTTTTATTTTGCTTTTTAATTTATTTTTAGTGAAATTGTATCACTTTCATAATGTATGAGAAACAAAGCTGAAATAAAAAAACAATCCAGGGCATTAAATGTTTTTATAATCGAACATGGAAAACCAAAACTAAATTAAATGAGCATTACATTTTATAAATTTTAAAAATGAAGGCTACATCTAAAGGGGGAAGGATAAAGATGGGCTTAATAAATGTAAAATAAAAATTAACAACAAAAGATAATTGAGTAACAGACCCAACCTTGGAAGAGCAAAAAGAAATAGAGGTGAGTGATGATAAAGGTAATTATATAATAAAGATATAATATTTAATAGAAAATAAAAGAACTAAATTATCAGTAATAAGATGATTCCAAGTAGGGTGACTAATGTATTATCCAAATCACTGTTTTTTTTGACATGAAAAGAGCTGATATAATAATCATATCAGGACCACAGGTGTCAAAGGGTACTATCCCAGCAAAATGGGAGGGAGATAAGCTGTAAGTCAAATATAGAGACATCAGTTGCTTTTCTGTACACCAGATGTAAAGACTGACAACACAATGAGTGAGACCCTCAAATGAAGGTTAAAAAAAAAAACCTAACAAATGCTATAAATATGCACTGAATCTTTATTGAAGAAAAGTATAAAACTTTAAGGATATAAAACAAGTAAATGAAGAAAATTACCTTTCTGGATGAGACAGTCTAATATAATTAAGACTTTCACATATTAACTTAAAACTATAAGAAGAATGGAAAAATATTTTTGTTTTCCTCTTGTAGGGGGACAGGTGAATGGAGTATTGACTAATTCAAATGGTTGTATGGATGAATAATGCATAAAGGTAGTGCAGACAAATTAGAAAATGAAGGATGAGAATGGACTTGGACTAAACAAAAGTATAAAGCCACAGTAAGTCAAAGAGTGTGCTACTGAATGAAGGACATTTAATGTTAAAATACTAATAATATAATGTGTAGTATTTGCATTAATGTCACACTATATTACTAATTACATCTTAAAGCATATTCACGTCTTTACCTTTCTGGTACTCCTGTGACATCAGTCTTTGTTATCAACATCCCCTTGGAAAATTCTTATCAGTACGAGATTTTGGAAATATGGAGAACTGAATTAAATCAATAAACAAAGCTATCGTAGTTCTTAATTTGTATATACAGAATAAGACAAATGGAATCCAAATATGATGTGCTAACATCCTGGTCTTTATGAGTACTGGAGCTGGATTACTTAGGTTTAATAATAGCTGTGTTCCTTTCATTCAGAGTGATTTTGTGCAAATTACTTAGTCTCTCTGTGTTCCAATTTCCTCATTTGTTAAATGAAATTAATAATAGTGCTTTACTGTGTCAGCCAATACTAATAAAATAATGATGTGTAACAAACAACCATTAAATCTCAATGGTGTTAAATATAGTAAACATTGATTTAGCCGACATTTCTGTGGACAACTGAGGCTTAGGCAATCTGATGAATCCCAGTGGTAGCAGGTTGTTTGTGATGTTTCTGTTCCACATATTTATCCTCCTCCTCCTAGGACCAGTAGTCTAGCCTAAACTAGTTATTCCCACCATGAGAGGAGAACCTCAATCATGCCAGGACCTTCCAAGCCTTTGGTTGCATTACACCTGCTAACATTCTCTTGTTTAAAGCAAGTCACAGGACCAAACTTCAAGTCAAAAGACAAAGAGATCAACTCCACCCAATGAGGCAGTGTGGCGAGTGAATATTTCTAAATAATAACCTGAGATTTAGGGAAAAAATACCTAATAATTTTAAATACTTAGTGTGTGACACAGAGAAAACACTCTGTGTTTTCTTAACTATTATTATGTTGATTATTTTCTTTTAGTGCTAAACTTGGTTGTCATATAAGAACTTAGAGAACTTCGTTGTTATAAACTTAGTTGCTATATAATATAAACATATAAGCCCCAAAATTAATTCTCTCCGAAAGTACAAGGGATTTAAAAGATAAAATCTTTAGAAGGGTAGAGAGAAGATACTTAGTCTACATTTTTTCTCACCTAAACTCAAAACTATGCAGACTCAAGTGACTCAAGTGACAGAAGCCAGACTAGAAAAAGAAAAATGGAAGGTGCAGAAGTGGGAAATAGTTGTAATTACTCCTCTCAATAGCTGTAATATGTCAAGCTTATAGTTCACTGTTCTCGTTTTCACAGCTTCATACTTGTATTGTTTTCCAATTCCAGTTACTTTCATATGTGATGACTCTGGCATGCAAAATCCCTGTTAGTTGGTAAGGTGGGCATCATTATGTATAATTTATACATGGGGTAATTAAGATTCATACAGCTTTTTCCTTGACAAAGTTCTTAAGCTAATTGGCAATGGAACTGTTATGATACCTGAATGTTCTGCTTTAACATGCTGGATCTGGCTTAATTGTGTAAAATCCACCCAAAAGCTTTGCCGATTAAGAAAGTCACCACACACTTTTCATTAGTCCTCCGTACCAATTTGTTGGACATATATAATTGCAAGTGTTTACAAGTGTTGACTTTGGAAGCACGCAATGTGGACCCAAGATCAAAGCAAAGGTGTTTCATTTTCTGGGTAACGTAGATCAACAGATGAGGTAAAAATATTATGCTTCTCCTGAATAATTTCCATAGATAATATAAAATCGTTATTGATATTTCCAGTTCTGAAATTCTTCATTTATAGGAAACCTAACCTAAGATTTCAGTCAGTCTCATATTATTATAGTAAAATTTCTTACGGAATTAAGTAATCAATGTTTTCCTTTGTTCTTTAATAGTGGGCTCCTTTAATAGCCAAATCCATTAAGTTAATTACATATTGGATCTACTTGCTGCTCAATTAGAGTGCACATAAACATGCAATTTGATAATTTAACTTCAAGTTATTAATAAAATAAAATATTCAATTTATAAATCGAATAGTATTTTGATGTACCTTGTGAAAGAATACATTCATAAAATGGGTGCAAAGAGGCTAAAAAATGACAATAAAAATGTCTTTTTCTACTGCATTTTTGCTTCACACTTTAATATAAGAATATACATTTTAATTATTGCCATCTTTTAATTGCTGTCACTTGTAGTTTTCCCATTTTAGAAACTGCAACTATACTACTATCTTTCTCTAACACTCCACATTCTCAAAGCCCACATACATGGGGTCAACAAATCCTGTTAGTCTGGAAGAGTCTTGGCGATGCCTTCCCTCCATTCAAACCCCACTATTGGTGGTATATTTGAGCCAAAACCATTTCTCTCTAGAAAAAAAATGCAGAAGTATATAATACATCGGCTTTCTGCTTCAAATATTTCTCCATTCTAGCCCACTTTCAGTGTCATCCATGATTTAACTCTCATCAAAATGAAATGAAATAGGGGTAAATAGAAGTGGAAGGGTGTTTCAAAGTGATGGCATCATACCTATAGACTTGACATTGGGGAAAAGCATGAAATTATTTGTGTCTAAATGTAAGGTACATGGTTCATTAATACACAATATGCAATAAAGGAAAAAATAGATTATTTCTTTCCTCACTGCTTACAAATTAAGATTAGACTCTTTAATATGGTACAAAAGCTTCAAAACCACACTAATTTTTCAGCCCATTCTTCCCCAGAGGAATGTTTTTGTCAATTATGTGTCTTTATTTATGCCTTCCTTCAATCATTCTGGAAGACCCTGTCTTCCTACCTGAGCATACCTCCTCACCTTCTGATTGCCAATCCTAATGGCATTCCTTCTGTGAACCCTCTCTCAAATCTTTGAGACAAACATATCTTACCTCCTATATGCACTCACTTTGAACATTTGCCTATTTTATAGCCTGTATTATATTGTGGTTGTTGAAAGGTATGTCTTTCTTAAAAGTTGAGTTTTTCTTATTCTTTATTCTTCAGCTCCTGACACACAATCCAACACACAATAGTGTTTGTTGAATAAATAAATCAATTAAGTCTTAGAGAAAAGCACATCAGCTAAATCAAAACGTCATCAGATCACATCAAGGCTCTCGAACTTGAGCTTATCTCAAACTGTTTTATTTTCAGCTTCTATATTGGAATAAAAGTACACTAGGGATCTGTTTTATAATAATTTACAGTACTGTCTCCTATATTAGTGCCTCTGTGATGTCCCATGAACTAGAATAATATTGTGGACAAAGAATGTGACTTGAAGAGAACGAACATAACTTTTGGTGCCACTTTGATATTTTCTTATTATGTGACCTTGTATAAGCTATCTAACTTCTCTAAGCCTCAATTCCCTCCTTAGAGAAGAAGAGAATGATAAAGGTGGCTCTAACTCACAGACTTTTATAACAGATTGTTGTAACCCCAGGGTAGATGTGAGTCACTAATGAAGACTTATAGCTCTCAGCCCCTTACTAAGATCTCTAATTTCCTCCCTAACCTGCCTGAGCTGATCACATTAAACATGCTCGACATCCATCCAGCTTCTTAAAGCAGAAATTGTGTAGTGGGATTTTGGGTTCAGTTATCAAAATAAGAATTATAGTTTCTGCTGTTGCTAACATAGACCCCTGCTTTAGGCCTGGGAATTCTTATCAGTGAGGCTCCATAGCCCTGAGAATTTCTTTAATGCAGGAAAGAGTGAATGAGATAGCTTGAGGAAAGGTTTATTCTATCTTACATGGAAACTCAAAACTCTTAATCTAGGAGAGAAAACAATAGCCAGGGTCAGAGATCAAGTACTCAATAAGTATCTCTGTGAAAACCAGATACCTAGAAACAGACTCCTTCATATCCACACAATTTTAATATCCCAAGAGCCTCACATAACTGCCTGACCCAGGAATTTTGATGCATTGAGTAGTTATTATTGCCTTTTTTGCTTTAATTTTTTCCTATTAGGGATGTATGGAATAGACTCATTATTGGACAATTTACAAATCCTCTGACAATATACCTCTTGAAACTCTTCATGCTTGTGGTTAGATGAGCGAATTTCTCTGCATTTTTGTGTTGAGTTTTGCGGGAATTTTTTTCTTGCTTTCCTGATACTCTTCTTCCCTACCTTCTTTCCTTTCTCCTCTGTGTCTCTTCTTTTGCCATGTGATGGTTAATACTGAGTGTCAACTTGATTGGATTGAAGGGTGCAAAGTAGTGATCCTGAGTGTGTCTTTGAGGGTGTTGCCAAAGGAGATTAACATTTGAGTCAGTGGGATGGGCAAGGAAAACCCACCCTTAATCTGAGTGGGAACCATCTAATCAGCTGTCAAAATGGCTAGAATATAAAGCAGGCAGAAAAATGTGAAAAGACTAGACTGGCCTAGCCTCCCAGCCTACATCTTTCTCCTGTGCTGGATGCTTCCTGCCCTAAAATATCAAACTCCAAGTTCTTAAGTTTGGGACTCAGACTGGCTCCCCTTGATCCTTAGCTTGCAGACGGCCTATTGTGGGACCTTGTGATCATGTGACTTAATACTTAATAAACTTCCCTTTATATACATATATACATAGTATATATGTATGTATACATAGCATATATACATAGCATATACATAGTATATACTATGTATATATATACTATATATTGTATATATACGTATATACATAGTATATACGTATATATACAATACATAGTATATACTATGTATATATATATACTATATATAGTATATATATGTATATACATAGTATATACGTATATACAATGTGTATACATATATAATGTATATACAATGTGTATACATTATTATATATAGTATATATATAGTATATACATATATATACATATATATACTATATATACACATGTATATACTATGTGTATACAATATTATAATGTATATACAATGTATATACATTATATATGTATATACATTGTATATATGTATATACTATGTATATACATTATATATGTATATACATGTATATATGTATATACTATGTATATACATTATATATGTATATACATGTATATATGTATATACATTATATATGTATATACATGTATAATGTATATACTATGTATATACATTATATATGTATATACATGTATATAGTATATACGTGTATATACGTATATACACGTATATACGTGTATATATGTATATACACGTATATACGTATATATATGTATATACATGTATATACGTATATGCTATGTATATACATTATATATACATTATATATGTATATACATATATATAATATATACATATATATATCCTGTTAGTTCTGTCCTCTAGAGAACCCTGACTAATACAACTATGTTTTATAAAACATATATATATGTATATATACATATTATACATATATATACATTATATATGTATATACATATATATAATATAATATGTATAATATATAATATATACATATATATCCTATATATATGTATATGTGTATATATATACATACATATATATGTATATATGTATGTATATATATATACACATATATATATCCTATTAGTTCTGCCCCTCTAGAGAACCCTGACTAATACAACTATGTTTTATAAAACAAAAAATTCCCTCACACACAAGGCAGTTAGAGCTTACACTTCTATTCAATAAGTGACTTTTGATACAGAAAAAAAGTTTGTAATTATTGATCAATATTTTCTTAACAGTGGACTCAAATTCTGACTATTATTTCATAAATAATACATTTATAAAATAAATTTATGAGCTATAACTTCTGGTCAGTTACTTCATGACTTTTAAACCACAGGTGCTTAAATGGGGACAAAAAATAATACCATTTTCATTAGGTTGTTGTGGTAAATCTATGAAGCCCATGTCACAGTGTCTGGAACATAATAAACACTCTAATACTATTTATTTTGAATAATAGTTCCCCTAATATGTTCCACGTGCAAAGATGTGCTGGAGCCAGCTTAATAGTGGCTTATAAAAGCATTGCTAAATATTCAGAAATTTTACTTCAGTTGTTAAACTGTTGATACTTGAAATTGACCATAGTGCCAATACAAAGACCAGATAAATTAGTAAATACTGGGCCAAGTGCAGTGGTTCATGCCTGTATTCCCAGCACTTTGGGAGGCCAAGGCAGGCAGATCACAAGGTCAGGAGTTCAAGACCACCCTGGCCTCTTTACTAAAACTACAAAAAATTAGCCAGGCATCTGTAATCCCAGCTACTCGGGAGGCTGAGGCAGGAGAATTGCTTGAATCCGGGATGCAGAGGTTACAGTGAGCCGAGATCACACTATTGCACTCCAGCTCAGGCAACATTGAGAGACTCTGTCTCAAAAAAAAAATAATAAAAAAAAATAATAATTAGCAAATACTACAAATTTGGGCTTATGTTTTGAGCGGTAGTTTACCAACCTATCATTGTTTATATACACTATATTGTATACATGGGACAAAAATAGTATAATAATGTTTAACATTACTAATATTATAGGTCACCATATATTAACCCAAGCATCTGGATATTAAGAACTTCTCTATATAGATTTCTTCCATTACAGTCGTAGTGAGAAAACAAGCTAAGTTGTATAAAAGAACATTGACAGCTCTAAAGTAAGTTGTGGCTAGATATCGTGGCTCACACCTGTAATTCTGGCATTTTGGGAGACCAAGGTGGGAGAATTGCTTGAAGCCAGAAGTTTGTGACCCACATGGGGAACATAGCAAGAATGCTGTCTGTACCAAAAAAAAAAAAAATGTAAGGTTATTTCCTGTTCTAATACTAGTGACAATTCAGAAAGAAACATGATTATATAATCTAAAAGAAATTATTTATTAAATATCTGCTTTCATTAGACGTCCAAAAATAACTTTTGTGTTGTGACATTCCTAAGATTATATTGATTTTTGTGCCTACATGTTTTATTTAGATAAGGAGATTGAGCAATTGAAAGAAAGACAAGATCCAGGCTCTTTGACTAGCAACCACATGCTTGTTTCCCAGCTCATTCTACTTTCCATGGTTGGGATCTTGGCAAAAGCTGTACCAACTAATTAGCACATCAGTTGAGACTTAATTTCCCTCAGTTTCTTTATGTGAACCTTAGAATTTAGCTTCAGCAGTGTTCTCTTGCTTATACGAAGAATAATATTAATTTCTTTGGGTAGTATGCATGATCTCTTTACTTGAAATGTCCATTGCCTTGTTCCATCCAGGCAAATTTGCCTCACTCCTTCCCCTCCTAAACCTTTCTGATAACTTAAAAACTACCACTATGGAATGTATTGTTACGTGCATTTCAATTATTTACAAACCTACTCATCATTTTTTGGACACTGAAATGTTTTGGAAGGAATATTGGGTAATGTAACTGTGTAAGATCACCTATATTCTCTTTAAAATTCTGCCAATATCTTACATTTTTATACTTTATTTCATAAGGATCCTAAAGGTAATTGTCTTTTTGAACAAGCATGTTGAATGGAATGAATCATAGTTTCTCTGAACTGTTGGTCATATTTTATGAACCTGGAAAGTTACAAACTTAACACTAAATTAAACCACTCATTAAATCCTGTTAGGTTTTACTCAGTTATAAACACACTAGTCAGTATTGGCATAATTCCCATTTGCTAATGTCTAAAGCATCACAGATTCATGAAGAACCTTGCCACAGTGTTTGAAAATAGTGGGAAAGTCTGGATAGATTCAGGCTTTACCATTCAGCTAATGGAGGACAGTGTAAATGAGGCCAATATCAGCCGCTTGTTTTTATGATCTAGTTAACTTTGAGCAATTTGATAGGGACGCAAGATCCCAGGCCCTCTGACTAGTATTCATTACATAGGTTATATAGAGAAAAATAGTTAGACCCTTCAGCTAATTATTATACACTCTGTATTCGTCTGTTTTCATGCTCATTAAAGACATACCCAAGATGGTGAAGAAAAAGAGGTTTAGTTGGACTTACCATTCCACATGGCTGAGGAGGCCTCAGAATCATAAAGGCACTTCTTTCATGGTAATGGCAAGTGAAAATGAGGAAGATGCAAAAGCAGAAACTCCTGATAAAACCATTGGATCTCCTGAGGCTTATTTACTATCTTGATAACAGTATGGGGGAAACCACCCCATGATTCAAATTATCTCCCACTGAGTCCCTCCCGTATTAACATGTGGGAATTATGGGAGTACAATTCAAGATGAGATTTGGGTTGGGACACAGAGCCAAACCATATCATTCTACCCCTGGCCATCCAAATCTCATGTCCTCGCATTTCAAATCCAGTAATTCCTTCCAACAGTCCCCCGAAGTCTTATTTCAGCAATAACCCATCTAAAACAAGACAAGTCCCTTCCACCCTGGTCTGTAAAATCAAAAGCAAGCTAGTTACTTCCTAGATACAATGGGGCTACAGGTATTAGGTAAATTTAGCCATTCCAAATGGGAGAAACTGGCCAAAACAAAGGTGTTACAGGGCCCACGCAAGTCCAGAATCCAGTGGGGCAGTCAAATTTTAAAGCTCAAAAATGATTTCCTTTGACTACGGGTCTCACATCCAGGTTATGCTGACGTAGGAGGTGAGTTCCCATGGTCTTGGGAAGCTCTGCCCCTGTGGATTTGCAGTGTACAGCCTCCCTCCTGGCTGCTTTCACAGGCTGGCATTGCATGTCTGGACTTTTTCAGGTGCACAGTGCAAGCTGCAGGTAGATCTAGCATTCTGGGTGCTGGAGGAATGTGGCTCTCTTCTCACAGCTCCACTAGGTGGTGTCCCAGTAGGGACTCTGTGGGGGGGGGCTCCAACCCACATTTCCTTTCTGCACTGTCCTAGCAGAGGCCCTCCATGAGAGCCCCACCCCTGCAGCAAACTTCTGCCTAGACATCCAGGTGTTTCCATACATCTTCTGAAATCTAGGCAGAGATTCCCAAACCCCAGTTCTTGACTTCTGTATACCCACAGGCTTAACACAATGTGGAATCTGCCAAGGCTTGTGGCTTGCACCCTCTGAAGTTATGGCCCAAGCTCTCCATTGTCCCCTTTCAGCCATAGCTGGAGTGGCTGAGACACAGGGCACCAAGTCCCTAGACTGGACACAGCATGGGGACCATGGGCCCTGCCCACAAAACCATTTTTACCTCCTAGAGCTCTGGCTCTGTGATGGGAGAAGCTGCCTCTAGGTCTCTGACATGCCCTAGAGACATTTTCCACATTGTCTTGAGGATCAACATTCAGCTCTTTGTTACTTATGAAAATATCTGTGAACAGCTTGAAATGGGATTTCCTTTTCTATCTCATTTGCAGGCTGCAAATTTTCCAAACTTTTATGCCTGCTTCCCTTTAAAACTGAATGCCTTTAACAGCACCCAAGTCATATCTTGAATGCTTTGCAGCTTAGAAATTTCTTCTGCCATATACCCTAAATCATCTCTCTCAAGTTCAAAGTTCCACAGATCTCTAGGGCAGGGGCAAAATGCTGGCAGTCTGTTTGCTAAAACATAACAAAAGTCACCTTTGCTCCAGTGCTCAACAAGTTCTTCATCATCTCAGACCACCTCATCCTTTATTTCATTGTCCATATCATTACCAGTATTTTGGTCAAAGCCATTTAACAAGTGTCTAGAAAGTTCGAAGCTTTTTCACATTATCCTGTGTTCTTCTGAATCCTCCAAACTATTCCAACCTCTGCCTGTTACCCATTTCTAAAGTCGCTTCCACATGTTTGGGTATCTTTTCAGCAACACACCACTCTATGGGTACCAATTTACTGTGTTAATCCATTTTCAAACTGCTGAAAAAGACATACCCGAGACTGGGAAGAAAAAAAGAGGTTAAATTGGACTTTCAGTTCCACATGGCTGAGGAGGCCACAGAATCATGGTAGGAGGTTGAAAGCCACTTCTTACATGGTGACAGCAAGAGAAAATGAGGAAGATGCAAAAGCAGAAACTCCTGATAAAATCATCAGATCTCGTAAGACTTATTCACATCATGAGAACAGTATGGGGGAAACTGCCCCCCATGATTTATATTATCTCCCACCAGGTCCATCCCACCACATGTGGGAATTATGGGAGTACAATTGAAGATGAGATTTGGGTGGGGGTACAGAGCCAAACAATATCACACTCATTCTTCTTGTTGATTATCAGTAACATCCTCCCATATCACCTGTATTCTTGCTAATAGTTAATTTATTTCAATCAATCAACAGTCACTCATGGGGAAGAAACGACCACTTGTGTTATTGCCATATCTCTGTATCCTTTGACATCGATTTGTGTACCTTCATGGACTGGTATCTCCTGGATTTGTGGGTAATGGAGAGTTCTCCATTCCACATCCATAGTCTCAAATTCCAGGTCTGTGATCTTTTCCTAATAGTCTCTCAAGGATTCTGACTCACTACATCCTTTACCTTTTTGTTGGACAACTGTCCCGTGATGAGTAATGCCCAACTGAGTCCATAGTCTCAAATCCCAGGTCCGTGATCTTTTCCTAACAGTATCTCAAGGATTCTGAGTCACTATGTCCTTTATCTTTTTGTTGGACAACTGCGCCATAATTAGTAATGCCCAGCTGAGTCCCCTAGAGGTCCTCTTTGAAGCATATACCTCTTTTTTGTTCCTTTGAACTCACCAAAGAAACAAATTCCAATAAAATACAGCTGAATGAAAAGTACTCATTGTGTGAGAAGTCTAGGTTTTCACAGTTCAGCTTAAAGCCAGAGACAAAGCACTCTGATAAGTCATGACTGTCATTGAATTCCTAGGCTTCAAGGTGATGCTTTCTCTAGAAATTGCAAAACCTCATCCATTTCTGTCTCCTATCTGTAACTAAACCCAGGGCCTCAAAGCAATCTTAAATTTGTATTATTTATATATATATTTTAAATATCTAGAATATAGATAAGCTCCTTGAGGAAAGAAATCATCTATTTTGTTCATACTCTATGCCTAGGGTCTAGAATGAAGCCTGTATTTAAGGCTTTAATAAGTAAATTAAAGCTTATTTAAGAATAGGCTGTTGTTACCTATTTGATTAGCTATATAATAGGTACTCAAAAAATATTTTGGGTGAATGGATGAAAGAATCTCATAAAGAATATGCAGAAAATAATCACAGCTGATGTCTAGTGAATGTTCAGTTCATGTGAGATGTTGTTGCCTATGCTTCATGTGTTTGTCTGTGTGTGTACTATTTAATCCTCAAAACAACAGTAAAAAGTAAATACTGCTATTATTCCCATATTGCAGAAGAGACCACTGAGTCACAAAGAGACTTTCTAGAAACATGGCCAGAAACCTGGTTAGCTTCACAGCCAGAAAATGAACCCATTTCAGCTGGCTGCTGAGCCTGTTTATTACTATTTAGAACCATTGTAAGTCCTAAAGAATGCAAAATATGCAAACATGCCAAAAATTCATGCATCTAAACAAATATATTTTTATAATCAATGATCATTGTGAATAGATAAAAATATTTTAAAGGTCAATATTTTAATAAACATAAGAAAAGCAATCATATTATATTTAACATTAAATTCATTTTGCTATGGTAAGCAAAAACAAAGATACAACAGAATCATCTGGGCATTGGGACAGTCAGGTATGCAGAAACACTTGCAATTATTTTACAGGGGAAAATATGTTTATGGGAGAAAGAGTCAAATCTGGTATTAAATGTCACATGTGAAAATATATAAAACATTGGAATTAGAAGACAGACATTTTCACAAGTATAAAAAGTAGTATTAAGTTACCCATTAATGACAGTCAATGGCAAATTGATTCTAGAGTGTTGAGTCCATTATGTAACTTGCAATTTTGATGACGTCAAAATTCAAATGAAATGTCTGTACAAATAAAAAACAGTATCAGATAAGATGACAAAATAAGGAAAACAAAAGGAAAGCCATAACATAAGTAATTTGGTATTATTGGAGAGAAAAACATTTACACCAGGACTAACCAAAAATATAAATGAAGAATATATCTTGATCTAAATAACTACTAATATAAGATGGTAGAAATAGTCACATCCCGGGATGAGCCTGTTTTTAAAAAGGAACTCTCTATAGGTAAATCCTGAAATACTATTTGAACCCCAAAGAAAGCCAGACAAGTAGAGAACAAATACAGATTATCCGTAAAAGATCACAAATCAGGTTTACTTCTATGTTCTTTAATACATAACTAAATAAGAGATGTACATGGAAAAAAATCTCCAACTTTGAAGAAAAAACTATAAGTCAAGAATATTATATAAAACCAAGCTACATTTCACATCTAAATAAATATAATGACTCTTCTAGGCAAGGAAGTATTAAAATTATATTTAGTCTTTATACCATTCTTAAAAAAGAAAACTAATATATACATAAAATAGAAGTAATATCATGAGCTCTAGAATGGAGAATTCATGAATTAGAGGACTTAAGACAAGCACTGAAAACTGTGTGGGTGAATATACATACGTATAATTACATATGTATTTTTTTTTATCAATACACAATCTGATTCTTTAATATAAGTTCCAAGATGAATCTTGGATGAAAGATATGTAAAACATAAAAAAAGTTATAGGATAAATTTCAAAGCCTATCAAAAAGCATTTGGAGTATATATAGAGGGAGGAAAGAAAAGTGATGAGGGAAAAACAAAAGCAAATATAAACTACTTGTGTTAAAGAGATGTGATAGAAAGGAGATCATCTTATTCTTGACACCAACATTTAGAGAAACATAAACAAGAAATGGTGATATCTGATGCAGAATAAGAAGGCAGATCAATAAAACAAGATAGAAAATTTTAAAACTACCAGAGAATATAATAAACTTGGCTTATGATAAAGGTGACATTTTATATCAGATGGAGAAAATGATGGATGTTTTAATGAATGCTTTGGGGACAAATGGCTAGCCGTTGAGAGAGAAAAGTAACATTAGACTCATAGTGCACATCATCCATAATAGTAAGTGCCAAATAAATTAAAGCTTTAAGTGTAAAAAAATGCAGTCGTTTCTGGAAGAAAACGTTATTGAAAAGACATCGAATCTTGGCATAGTAGAGTATGTCTAAGCATGATAGCAGAGACAGGAAAGCAAAACAAACAAAAAAAAAGATGTGAAATGCCAACAGTGCTAAACACAAATTTAAAACATTTATAAGATGTATGACAAAGATTATGTCTCAAAATTTATGTTCTTAGAATTTAATAAACACATACAAATTGATCTATGGAAACAACTTGAGAACGTTTTACAAAAATAGCCAATATAAAAGTCAAACCTGCCCAGGTTGCTCCCGCCTGTAATCCCAGTGCTTTGGGAGGCCAAGGTGGGTGGATCACAAGGTCAAGAGATTGAGACCATCTTGGCCAACATGGTGAAACCCTGTCTGTACTAAAAATACAAAACTTAGCTGGGCGTGGTGGCACGCACCTGTGGTCCCAACTACTTGGGAAGCTGAGGCAGGAGAATTGCTTGAACCCAGGAGGCGGAGGTTGCAGTGAGCCAAGATTGTGCCACTGCAATCCAGCCTGGCAACAGAGAAAGACTCCATTTCAAAAAAAAAAAAAAAAAACGTCAAACCTAGGAAAACATCTTTAATCTCATAACCAGTGCAAAAGTAGAATGTCTTTTGAAGTTTGATTATAAGGATGGTCATATATACTACCACAATTTACAGTTTTTAGAAATGTTTTCTCTAGATTATAACTTCCTTCAATTATTTCTTAAGTTTCATAAAAATCTATTACCCCAAAGAGACTTGTAATTATGGTATTATAGTATTAGGGAGAAATAAGGATTCTCGAAATTATTCTTATCAGACACTGACTTGGCAGTATCAGAAGAAGTCAGCAAATCCCGGTGTCTAGAATTTGAACCATCCTGAAGTGAAATGTGTTAGTGAGTTTTAATGAAGATGTTAATTATGAAACCACCTTTTTCTCAAAATGAAAGTTGGACCTTAAAAGGGAAGTAAACATTTTGTCCTGTTTTAAGTTCCATCCAGACCTCAGACATATATTTACAGAATAAAAATATAAGAAATGAGAACAGAGACAGAAAGGACTCCACTTACATTCAACTCACTATCACTGCATTGCCTATATGGTGGCCACTAGCCACAAGAAACTCTTCCAGCTTAACTTTACATTAGGTGGGGCATAGTGGTTCTAGTCTGGAATTGCAGCACTTTGGGAGGCCAAGGCAGGCAGATCACCTGAGGTCAGGAGTTCAAGACCAGCCTGGCAGCGTGGTGAAACCCCGTCTCTACTAAAAGTACAAAAATTAGCCCAGCATGGTGGCAGGCACCTGTAATCCCAGCTACTCAGGAGACTGAGGCAGGAGAATAACTTGAACCTGGGAGGCGAAGGTTGCAGTGACCCGAGATCCTGCTACTGCACTCTAGTCTGGGCGACAAGAATGAGACTCTATCTCAAAAACTAAATAAAAATTAAAAAGTGTACATTATTTAAATTTAAATAAAGTGGAAAATTTAATTTCTCTGTCATAATAGTATATATCAAATACTTGATGTTGTTCAGGACATACTACCCCAAAATAAAGCATCTTGTTATTTCAGAAAACAGGAGAAGCAGGAAGGTCATTCTCATCTTTCTTTAACCCTTCTCCTCTGACACAGGTCAGAAAACACTCATTTAAGATGTGCCCTCTCTATACCCAGAGGAAAGGAACTTTCGTATCCTTAGAGACACAGGGACACGGATAAGAATATGAACAAACTAGTTCTTACTAATTTTCCCCAGTTTATTATCATTAGATCAGACCTCTTTTGTCCAATCATACTTCTCTATGGCTATGCATTGATTCATCAAACCTGAGCAGAAAAATACACATTTGCCTGTTTCTTTGGGTTTTCATGTCCTTATGAATGCCTCTGTGACATGTAAAACTTACTTAAATAAGTTTACATGCCTTTCCCTTGTTAATCTGCCTTTTGTCATAGGGTCCTCAGGCCATGATCGAAGTGATGGATGAGGAAAAGAAATATTTCCTCCTCTATATAGTCAATAAACATACAGGGCTACCCTATTGGACCATACATATAGAGGACATTTTTATCATTGCAGAATGTTTTCTTGGCCAGCACTGCTCTATATAATACCTTTTTTTAATCTCGGATCCAGGTAAAATTAACCATTCCAACATAAGGCTGCACAGAACGTTGCACATAGGTCTGTCATGTATTGAAACTATTTGTTTAATGTCTGTCTTCCTCACCAGATTCTAAGCTCCTTGGGGGTAAAGGACATGTCTACTTCATCATTATGAATCTGTTACAGTACCTTCCTCTTGAGAGCTGTGTAATAAGTTTTGATATAGACAAATGTTTGGAGGATGATTGTATCATGAAATATCCTTAAGAGGAAGTTTAAAAAGGAGTAAATTAGTGAGTCTTTTGTTATTTCATCATCCTCTTAATCTCTTCTTTCTACCAGTTCAAAGACTATCAACTGATTTTGAAACACCTCTAACATGGAGAAACAACGTCTTTAAAAATATGTAAAAATAGATTAAAAAGAAAATAAAAATTTTTAAAAATGTAAATACTTTGGGCAGTATGGTCATTTTCACAATATTGATTCTTCCTAACCATGAGCATGGAATGTTTTTCCATCTGTTTGTGTCCTCTCTTATTTCCTTGATCAGTGGTTTGTACTTTTCCTTGAAGAGGTCTTTTACATCCTTTGTTAGTTGTATTCCTAGGTATTTTATTCTCTTTGTAGCAACTGCAAATGGGAGTTCGCTCATGATTTGGCTCTCTGTCTGTTGTTGGTGTAAAGAAATGCTTTTGATTTCTGGACGTTGATTTTGTATCCTGAGACATTGCCAAATTTGCTTATTAGCTTGAGGAGGTTTTGGGCTGAGACGATGGGGTCTTCTAAATATATGATCATGTCGTCTGCAAATAGGGACAATTTGACTTCTTTTCCTAATCAAATACTCCTTATTTTTATTTTTTTGCCTAATTGCTCTGGCTAGAACTTCCAATACTATATTGAACAGGAGTGGTGAGATGACCTTCTTCACAGACCTGGAAAAAAAACGCTTTAAACTTCATAAGGAACCAAAAGAGAGCCTGCATAGCCAAGACAACCCTAAGCAAAAAGAACAAAGCTGGAGGCATCATGCTACCTGACTTCAAACAATACTACAAGGCTGCAGTAATCAAAACAGCATGGTACTGGTACCAAAACAGAGATACAGACCAAAGGAACAGAGCAGAGGCCTCAGAAGCAACAACACAAATCTACAACCATCTGATCTTTGACAAACCAGACAAAAGCAATGGGGAAAGGATTCTCTGTTTAATAAATGGTGTTGGGAAAACTGGCTAGCCATATGCAGGAAGCTGAAACTGGGCCCGTTCCTTAACACCTTATACAAAACTTAACTCCAGATGGATTAAAGACTTAAACATAAGAACTAACACTGTAAAAACCATAGAAGAAAACTTAGGCAAGACTATTCAGGACATAGGCACACCAAGGATTTCATGACTAAAACACCAAAAGCAATGGCAACAAAAGCCAAAATAGACAAATGGGATCTAATTAAACTTAAGAGCTTCTGCACAGCAAAAGAAACAATCATTAGACTGAACCAGCAACCAACAGAATGGGAAAAAATTTTTGCAATCTACCATCTACAAAGAACTAAAGCAGATTTACAAGAAAAAAACAAACCCAATCAAAAGTGACAAGGGATATGAACAAATACTTTTCAAAAGAAGACATATATGAGGCCAATAAACATGAAAAAATGCTCATCACTGGTCATTAGAGAAATGCAAATTAAAACCACATTAAGATACCATCTCATGCCAGTTATAATGGCAATCATTAAAAAATCTGGAGATCACAGATGCTGGAGAGGATGTGGAGAAAAAGGAACTCTTTTTACACTGTTAGTGGAAGTGTAAATTAGTTCAACCATTATGGAAGACACTGTGGCAATTCCTCAAGGATATAGAAATAGAAATTCCATTTGTTCCATTTGACCCAGCAATCCCATTACTGGATATACACCCAAAGGATTATAAATCATTCTGTTATAAAGACACATGCACATGTATGTTCGTTGCGGCACTGTTTACAATAGCAAAGACCTGGAATCAACCCAAATGCCCATCAATGATAGACTGGACAAAGAAAATGTGGCACATATACACCATGGAATACTATCCAGCCATAAAAAATGACAAGTTTGTGTCCTTTGTAGAGACATGGATGAATGTATAAAACCATCATGCTCAGCAAACTGACACAAGAACAGAAAACCAAACACTGCATGTTTTCACTCATAGGTGGATGATGAACCATGAACACACTTGGGCACAGGGAAGGGAACAACACTCACTGGGATAGGTGGGGAGGTGGAGGTAGAGGGGAAGGAGAGAGGGACAGCGGGGACTGGGAGAGGGACAGTGGGGATGGGGAGAGGGAACGGGGGGGGTGGGGCGGATGGGGAGGGATAACACCAGGAGAAATGCCTGCTATAGGTGATGGGGAGAGGGGGAGGGGGAAGTGGCATGTACGTACTTATGCAACAATCCTGCAGGATGTAGGGTGTGCACATGTACCCCAGAGCCCAAAGTACAATTAAAATAATACCTACACAAATGTACAAGAAAGTGAAAAAAAAATGTAAATAAACTTTAAAAACCTTCCTGCATTTTACTTTAGTCCTACATTCAAATTCAAAGCAGGAAAAGGACATTTCCTCTGTCTTAGTACTTCTAATTTCTACATTATGATAGAAGCCCCAAACTTTGTGTCCCATGCAAAATAAGGGTAAAAAGACATTAGGTGCATGATTACATATCAATTATTCTTTATGATCTAGATAATCAAACACCATCTGGCGATTTAGAAAAAATTCAACCACAGTAGCAAAAGTTGAATGCCAGAGTCAAATAAACTCTTACCCACTCACCAGTGTGTTCTGTCCCTCTGAGGTATTTCACTTAACCTGTGATATGCCAGGTTTGAAAATGGAAGTAAAGCTGTCTTTAAGTCTCTAACCTACTAGAAAATTATCTCCACACATGTGTTAAATTTTGTCCTTGTGAAAACTAAAAATACTCAAAGGCAGGGACCCAGTTTCACCTCAAGTAAAATAAAGAACTGATAATATGAGTTAAATGCAAATGACAACTGAATTCATTGTGATAACTGCCTGCTGGTCTTAATTAAAACGATCCTCAAGATTGTAAAAAGAACTACCTTAATGACAACTGCTAATAAAAACGTGGTCCCAGGAAATCTAAGGACATGTCTTAAGCCAGCTGGCTACATCTCATATTTTCTTTTTAAAAAATTATGCAAACTTTCCCTCAACTTCATAAATATATCTGCTGTTTTATCATCAAAGTAATGTTTTAAATTATTTACCAACAGGACGAAAAATGGCTTACTTGTTAATATAATAAAAACATTGCACGCAGTCTTTTTAATTTTTGGAAATTGTGCTGAACTGAAGAAAGCTGACATGCTATATCAGATTTAACATGCAGATAAATTACCTGTTTTTGCATCATTACATATTTTGAGAACTCAGATGCATGCAAATATATGTATTTAAATAGCATCATTTTAAACACTGTGTGCAAGCCAAAGCAGAGTAATTACTAAAGAAAGATGCTCAAAATTCTCCTGTAGAAATGTAAAATGTGAAAATGCGAAAATGCTTTTATGTTACTATTAATGGAAATACCCATGTTTGTCTTACCTTCTTTAGAGGTCAAATTGCTTATGCCATAAAATGAGCTAAAAGGATCTCTGATCCAGTGTTATCTGTTTTTTTGTAACACTGAACTACAAGGGAAATATAAATAGACACACACACACACACACACACACACACAGACTTCAAAAAGTTTATGGATACATCTAATTAAAATATAGAAATAGAAAATATAAATTTTATTTCTCAACATAAGCTCTATCACATTCAAGAAACTTTTGTAAGTGACAATACTAGCTATTTAGTTCATCCTTAAAGAATTGAGGGTCCTGGGAAATTAAACATGTCAGTACAGTCTTTTTCACATTATTTAAAAAATGAGTGCCCTTTGCAGATTTTTTTAAGATTATAAAACAAAAAGAAATCAGAAGGAGCCAAATCAGCACTGTGAGTTAGATGCCTACTGATGTCCCACTGAAATTCCCATAAAATTGCCCTTGTTTCAGAAGCATTGTCATGGTAGAAAAAATCTCTCTGGTGAAGCTTTCCCAGGCATTTTTCTGCTGAAGCTTCAGCTAACTTTCTCAAAGCATTTTCCTAATAACCAGATATTACTGTTCTTTGGCCCTCAAAATCAACAAGCAAGATTCCTTGAGCATCCCAAAAATTGTCGCTATGACCTTTGTTCTTGATTGTTCTGTTTTTTTCCTGGACTGAATCACTTCTACCTCTTGGTAGCCGTTGCTTTGATTGTGCTTTGTCTCCCGGATCTTACTGGTGAAGTCATGTGTCATCTCCTGGTAAAATATTTTGAAGAAATGCTGCAAGATCTTGATCCTATTTGTTTGCAATTTCCACTGAAAGCTCTGCTTTTGTCTGCCATTGGTCTGGGTGCAATGGTTTTGGTACCCATTGAGTGAAAAGTTTGCTGAACTTTAATCTTTCCATCAGAATTGTGTAAGGTGAACCAGTAGCTATGTCTGTGGTGTTGGCTATTGTTTCTGCTGTTAGTCTTTCGTCCTCTTCGATTAGCACATAAACAAGATAAATTTATTTTCTTGCAATTTAATGTGGATGGTCTGCTGCTAAGGGCTTAATCTTCAACATTGTTTCCTCTTTTCTTAAAATGAGTTATCCGAAATTGCTGATTTCTTTGGGGCATTGTTCTTATAAATGTTTTGTAAGGAATCAGTGATTTCACCATTCTTCAACCAAGCTTCGGCTTCACCGTAAGTCCGATGTGTGTTCTTGCTTCAATTTTAGCAGAATTCATGTTGCTCTGATAGGGGCTATTTTCAAATTAGTGTCTCAACCTTCTTAATACTTCAAAATGGATCCTGTTTAGACATATTATAACAAGTTATGACAACTTTACTTTGATCCAAAACATTGAAAACTGTGGACGGTTTTTTTTTATAATACACTTTTTCCATGAACTTTTTGAAGACCTCCCATGTGTGTGTGTCTGTGTGTGTGTGTGTCTAAACAAAAAACATTAGCGATCTACAAAATAATACAAATGAGGTTTGCTTGTGTTTACTGTAATGAATAAAATGTCTAGTGTTTTGAGGGGAAAACCTTAACTGAGAAGAAATGTGATTGATGATTATGCCCTTTATATTTCCACCAATGTCATACATTTCAACCCTGATTAATGGGTTGAATTTCATATGATTAACAGTCACTAAGAAAAAATCTGTCTAATTCTAAAATTTCATTTTTAGTTTATAGAACAGTGTCTGGCACATAATCGGCCTCAATAAATGTTTTAAATATGTCAATAGAAATTCTAATATGTGCAATAACATATGCAAAGTTTATGGTTTAAATAAATTCCTGTGGTTGGCCTCAAATTATGTCTACAAATGTTAAGGAAAAAACACAGGTCAGACAATAGTTAAAGGAGTAAAAACAGATTTTTTTCCAATACTATTGCAATAAGGGGAAAAAAATACCTCAGCACAGAACTGAGATCAATTTATAATAGAACAAGGGAAAGTGGGGATTTAAAGCCCATGGGTAGAATACGGGTCAGTGGATGAAAAATTATTAAAATATCAAGAGTAAGGGGTGATTTTGACTGCACTTACTTGACAGGATTATTGCTGAAATTGAGCAATGCAAAAACAAACACAGAGGCCCAAAGGTCAAGACCTACTTCAAAAGAGCCTGAATAATGTTTGATCAAGCAGAGAGTCGTTGTCACTAAATAAACCAACATTGGGAACAATGAAGTATTTACTCTACCTTGGTTTATACCAACTTTGATACATTTCATTTGTCCTGGATGGACAATACCAATTCATTCCTGTGTTCAGGCTTTCATTTGTACCTTCCCCAGTGATAACATTTACATGGATTTGGCACAAGCTGGCAAAGTCTTTCCCATCTCATTACACTGTGGCCTAATTAGATGTCTGTTCACAATTTATTCATTCCATTAATCATACTTCAAAAGAAAGAGCAAATTCTTTGGATTATGTGAAAAATAATTTGAATTGAGCTAGCAATACTACAGTGGGGCTTGTCAAGAGTAGGGGCTACCTGTGCACACATTTTCTATCTTATTATTCCTAACATAATATTTTGTACCATAACCCCTAAAAAAACACATGCTTATTATTTATTTATCATTAAGCTCTTTGGAAATTATGATAGAAAATGATCTTAACATGACCATCATGAACCAAATGTTTGTGCTGCCTCCTTCAAATTCATATGTTGAAGCCCTAATCCCCATTGTGATGGTATTTGGAGATGAGGCCTTTAGGAAGTAATTAGGTTAGAACGCTGGAACCCTTATAATGGGATTCATTACCTTATAAGAAGAAACATGAGAGATTTTCTTTTCCCTTTGCTTCCTGTCACCTGTACATTAAAGAAAAATGGCTGTCTGCAAACCATGAAAGGAGCCCTAACCAAGAACAGAATCTGCCCATACTTTGATCTTGGACTTCCTGGTTCTCAGAACTGTGAGAAATTGTGGGTACCATCCAGTCTATGGTAATTTGTTATAACAGCTGGAGCAGATTAAGACCATAAGTTACACAATAAGTTGTTTAACTTGTTCTTTTGACTTTAATTTTTCTAAAAAAATTGGTCTTTTTCTGTCTCTTGAATCAAGACATCTTTTACTCTGCAAAGCCCAGGAATTTGTCAAGTGTCCGCATTTCACTCCATAAAGCAAATCTGAAAAGAAACTTAAGGGAAACTTTTAATACTATTTATTTACTTTTTCTTATGCTATTCTTCAACCAGACTTCCCTTATTGGAAAGTTACAAAATTTTCACTGATTTCATTAAATTTTATGACTGCTTTTAAAATATTATGTAAGAATCATGTTCCTTGCATTACTGTTCAGGAATTTTTTTAACACTTAAAGTTACTTTTATCACATTGTTAATAAAATACACACAGAAGCACACACATTTTAAGCAAATGTGTATTTCCCTCATATGAAAAGTATAATGACTACTTTTCCTGCTAACAGTTTAATATTTTGTTAAGTACCATCATCTTCATCACTGTCTAGGCAACAGTGCAGAGGTTAAAGAAAAAAAAAAAATCCTACCTACCACAAAGCTAGATGATTTTAGTTTGTTTTTCTTCATTATGTTGTGTGTTTTCAATGGAACAGAAACCCTATGCTTCAAAATTCCTTTATGTAACTTCTGTTGTGGTCTAATTAAATGTAATTTTCTTATTACTAATGTAAAAAAAAAAGTAGATTTTATTTAATATCTCCCCTCTGAGAGATTCTCCGTGAGAGAAAAAACATGAATTTGCCAATGATATTTGATGTATAAAGCTGACCGGGCCGGTTTCAAACTCCTGATCTCAAATGATTCTCCCACCTCAGTCTCTCCAAATGTTGAGATTACAGGGATGAGCCACCACGCCTGGCCTGATGTATGAAGTTTTAATGACACTTGAAGCACCAAGGCCAAGTGGGGAATAAAATTCTCTATGCTTAGAGATAATGGTTCTCCTCACTCTAGAAATGATATGTAGAAAATGATATGTGGAAAGCCTGAAAATTCTTGAGGAGCATTGGATCAGCCATAACTACCTAAACTAAGAACAATAATTCTTTCAGTGGGTTACAGGGACTCAAATAGTAGTAGATGGCACTGTGTAGTATGTCTTATTACATTGTTACTTAAGAAAAATGGTCTGAGAGTCTTCTCTTTGATGGGCCTAAAAGAATGATGATATTGGTCGGGCATGGTAGCTCATGCTTGTAATCCCAGCACCTTAGGAGGCTGAAGTGGGCAGATCACCTGAGGTCGGGAGTTCGAGACCAGCCTGACTAACATAAAGAAACCCCATCTCCACTAAAAATACAAAATTAGCTTTGTGTGGTGGTGCATGCGTGTAATCCCAGCTACTTGGGAGGCTGAGGCAGGAGAATTGCTTGAACCCGGGAGGCAGAGGTCACAGTTAGCCAAGATCATGCCATTGCACTCCAGCCTGGGCACCAAGAGTGAAACTTCGTCTCAAAAAAAAAAAAAATAGATGATAATGCTATGTTAAAGCTTGGAAAGGCCTTCAACAGCCAGGCTGAAAATCCTTAAGAACTCACCAATTAATTCACACCATACCACTACAGACCTGTGACAACTTTGTAAGTCTAATGTAGTATCTGTGCCAAATTAAAATACCACACCGTAACTCTTTGGTTGTCTAATGCTGTTACTACACTTCCCATCAATTAGTGATTGCGAACAACTGTTTTATTTGCTCATGATTAGACAAGCTGGGCTCAGCTGGGTAGTTATTGCATTCTAGCCAGTTGTCATTCACATAGCTATACTCTGCTATTGATTGGCAGAGAACTGGACACAGCTGAGATTTCAGGGCAGTTGGGCTTTTCTTTCTCTTGGTGTACTCTCAGAGTTTGTCTCACATTAACTGATTTCTCTAGCAATGTAGAAAGATTTTATATTTGGAGGGTGCCATATATAAATGCCAAGAATGTGAAAGAGGAAGTTGCCAAGCATTTTTAAAGTTAGTTCTGGAAATGGTACAACATCGCTCATGTGATACTCCTGTTTTAAAAAAACATTCAAAACAGGGTCTTGCTCTGTTGCCTAGGCTGGAGTGCAGTGGTATAATTCACAGCAGCCTTGACCTCATGGGCTCAAACAATCCTTCCACCTCAGCCTCCCAAATAGCTGGGACTATGGGTGCAGGCAACTATGCCTGGCTAATTTTTTAATTATTTTGTAGAGGTGGGGGTCTCACTGTGTTGCCCAGGCTGACCTTGAACTCCTGGCCCCAAGTGATCCTCTGCCCTTGGCCACCCAAAATCCTGGGATTATAGGCATGAGCCACCATGCCCGGCCAGGAGCCATTTTTTGAGCAGAGTTGTGACATGAACTGACTTACATTTTTAAATGATCCCTCTGGCTGCTGTGTTCATAGAAAGCCATGGGGGGTCCAGGGTGGAAGCAGGGACCACTAGAGATGCTATTGTAACCATTCTTTTCCTTGACCCTGTTCCCTCTGTTGACTATGTTCTTGTATCTCCAGATTTTTCTCCTGCCTTACTAGCTGCTCCTTTTCCAGTACCACTTCTGTCCCAATCTACAAATGTTGGAGCACCTTAGACTCAGTCCTGAGACCCTTCTTGTATGTAGCATCATTCCCTGAGTACTTTTTTTATTTTTTGAGACAGGGTCTCATTCATTCATCCAGGCTGAAGTCACTATAGCTTCCACCTTCTGGGCTCAAGGGATCCTCCTATCTCAGCCTCCCAAAGGTCTGGTATTACAGGCATGAGCCACTGTGCCCAGCTACTGGATGATCTTATGCAAACTATGGCTTCTAAAACCATCTCTTTGCTGGTGATGCATAAACTTAGCACTGTAGCACTGAGCTTAAAGCAACTTGCTATCCAAACTGGAGCTGTTCATTTCTCCCCAAACATCTCCTTCCCTAGCCCAGGCTTTCACATCCCAGTAAATGGTATTGTATTTGCTCAAGCCAAAAAAATAGTCATCTTTAATGCCTTCTTTTCCCTCACCTCCCTATCCAGCCCATCCACAAGACATGTTCTTTAACCCCTGAATCAAAGAGCTATTTCCTCCAAAATACCATATATAAAATAACCTCGAAAACCTCAGTGGAGCCAGTGTAATGGCTGGCACCTGTAGTCACAGCTACTCAGGAAGCTGAGGCAGGAGGATTGCTTGACCCCCAGTGTTCAAGACCAGCCTAGACAACATAGTGAGACCCTATCTCTAAAAAATAAAATTAAAAAATAAAAAGAAAAGAAAAAACTTCAGTGGCTTAAACAACGAATATTTTTCTCACAAAACTGCAGGTCAGTTGGTATTTGGCTGAGATTGGCTGGGCTTGGCTGACTTGACTGCAGGATACAGGATGAGTTAAGATCTGATCCATGTGTGTTCATTCTGGGGCTCAGGCTGAAGGGCAGCAGCTATCCCAGGGATGATCTCATAGTGAAGTCAAAAGCACAAGATGGGGCTGGGCACCTATAATCCCAGCACTTTGGGAGGATGAGGCAGCCAGATCACTTGAGGTCAGGAATTCGAGACCAGCCTGACCAACATAGTGAAACCCCATCTCTACTAAAAATACAAATTACACGCCTGAATCCCAGCACTTTGGGAGGCTGAGGCAGAAGGACCACTTGAGGTCAGAAGTTCAAGACTAGCCTGGACAACATGGTGAAACCCATGTCACTACTAAAAATACAAAAATTAGCCAGGCATAGTGGTATGCACCTGTAATCCCAGCTACTGGGGAGGCTAAAGCAGAAGAAGTGCTTGAACCCAGAAGGTGGAGGTTGCAGTGAGCAGACACCACGCTACTACACTCCAGCCTGGGCAACAAAGTGAGATTCCGTCTCAAACAAACAAACAAAAAAATCTGTTGGTGAGTATATGAGAAAAGCCTTCCCTCACATTTTTAGATAATTTTTCCTGCCTTTAATTTTCATCTCCTCATCCATATATAAAATGATATTATGTAAATCCAAAGAAAATAAATTTAAGCTGAATAAAAATACCGGAACATCTTTGTTAATAAAGAAGAAGTTGAGAACTGGAATTGCTCCGGCATGCGCTGTGGCATCCTTCTGCCTTGTGCCTCTGAGGCACTCGTCTGTAGGTCTTAGGGGCTCAGTGAGGCCTACACTGACATCTACTCTTCCACCTCCTGCACTGTTTCATCTTACCTGGCTCACCCGTTTCCTTTTCCCACTCTTATCCTGGCTAACGTACTAGATAATTTACCTATAATTATTTTTTGTTTCCTGTCCCCCACTCTGCACCACTGTGAGCCCTGTGAAGGCAAGGATAGTATTTTGTTTTTGTTTTTTTTTTCTGGTTCTGAGTAGGTGCTTAACCAATTGTGGAAGGAAAATGAATGTCTCAAAGAAAGAAAGCTGGGAAGGTCCTGTATTCTCTCACTTCCTCCTAGTTATCGCAGATTAAGATGCCCCCCACCTTTGCACAATCTACATCTCAGCACTGTATACAAAATCTCCATGAGGTGTAAATGCTCACTGCTTTATTCATCCACAGAATGGTTTTACACGTGTATTTATAAATCTGTGTGCCTGTTGATGTTTTGCATCTGAGATCCTTTATTTACCTGAGAGCTTTCATGAGGAAGAATTTAGCTCAATATTTGTGAGATCATGATAGGATAAAAGCTGATGAAGATGAGCGCCATCCTATAGAGGCTGTTTCTGCTATGAGTGGAGACTGTTTTTCCTCTTCCCTGAAGGAAAGTCCAGCAGTTGTTTAAATAATGAATAAAGCTAAGCACTTAAATTTATCTTCAGGAAGGTACTGGAAGAAGAGGAGGAGCAGAGTACAAGAACTACAAGTACACCTTTTGTGGGAAACAGCCAGTTCAAAATCTTCCCAATCATCAGTTATACTTTTCTTGGGATTATGAAATTAAAACATTCTGTACTTGGTTATTTTCACAAGCCCTATCGTCTTGAAATACTCCTTCCTTTGCCCATCCCTCAAAAGATCAACAGTGGGAAATTTTTCTTTAAAAGTAAACTATGTTCTTTTCTTTAAAATAACCATTAAAGAGAAATTATTCTCTTTAAGTAATCATGCTTCTACATTGCTTGGAGGTGATTACATATGAACCTTCCTATAAACTTGTATCTCTTGCATTTAAAAGAAAAGAGGAAGGAAAGGAATTAGCCCATTAATTATTTAAAATACTTGGTGCAACTGTTCCTATGAATTAATCCAGGCACTTGGAAGACAATTACACTCCGTGTTAATATCATTGCCAACCTTTTCCACTATGCTGCACCCCAAATACTATTGTGTTTTCATTGACAACATTCTCTATTACATATGCATATGAAAAACAGGCATTTTCATCAGAATTACCGTAATAGCATTAAGAGATTATTATTTTTTCCAATTTCCTTGGAAGAAAATTCACTTAAATTAGATTATTTATTACTCGACTGCTCTTGTATCTTGCCTGTATGTTTAAGTAACTGGAGCCCGTGAAAGTATAAACTTCAGAATAAAAAGCATGATTTTATACATTAATGACTTCAAATAAAAGAGGAATGCCACATTTGTGCATCACTTCTTTCGAGAAAGTTAAGTCTGTGTTCTGCTTAGGAGAGATAACACTTTTTGTCCCAGTAGGTGGCCCCCCTGGTGTAGCCATTAGTTGCTAATTACTTGCAAACAAATAAACAATTAACTCCTTAAGCTTCTGGCTGGGCAAGTGTTCATTGACATGCTAAAACTTTCTAAGACAGGATTTTAATTAGTGACGTTCTAAATCCAGCCCCCTTGTCAGCGTAGCTATAAGGTGAATTGCAGGAAGATCCCAGCCTTATACACGTGGGGCAGAGCCAGCAGAGGTCAGAGCTGTTGATCTGCGCAGACCACGAGAGGATGTCTCCCAGCCTTCAGGAAGGCGCTCAGCTCCGGGAAAGCAAACCCTCAACTTGCTCCTTTTCAATTGAGAGAATCTTAGGAATGGACCAGAAGAAAGACTGTGTTCCATTAATGAAACCCCACAGGCCCTGGGCAGACACCTGCAGCTCCTCAGGTATGCCACAACTTAATTGTTTCAATTATTTGTTATTTCATTTACAGTGTTTATTTTTTGCCCTTTATCTCATACTACATAGAGTCTAGGACTTTTATTTTATTCTATTCTATTTTTTTTCTGAGACAATTTTGCTCTTGTTGCCCAGGCTGGAGAGCAATGGCACAATCTTGGCTCACTGCGATCTCCACCTTCCAGGATCAAACAATTCTCCTGCCTCAGCCTCCTGAGTAGCTTGGATTACAAGCATGCATAACCACGCCTGGCTAATTTTTCTATTTTTAGTAGAGTTGGGGTTTTACCATGTTGGACAGGCTAGTCTCAAACTCCTGACCTCAGGTGATCTGCCTGCCTCGGGCTCCAGAGTGTTGGGATTACAGGTGAGCCCAGTCAGAGTCTAGAACTTTTAAAGCCTCCAGCTGAGTCCTATGGGAAATGAAAAGAATATATCAGTTTTGGATCGAGCAAAGTGGATATAAAGTTCAATCACAGGAAATGCCAAGAACTTGCATTTACTTCAGAAGATCTCTCTCTGTGTTTGACACATCAGATATTTGAAATCTCTTTTTACTGAAAAATAAATGACATTTAGAGACCAAAGAGGCAGGATTATCAAGACAGGATCTTCATTTTTGATTGGTTTTCAGTTTTTGGTTGATGGGGGCTGATTCTCTTGTGAAATCCAGAAGAATTCCACTAGGAAATGAAAGATGAGTTCCTGAAACTACCTCTTATAGAGCTTTGTGAAACATAAGACTGACCATCTAAAATGGGGTTTATTTTTCTGTTTTTAGGGAAAGATGGTAACTTATGTCCACATCTCCCAAATCCTCCCAGTGGGATTTCATTTCCTAGCATGGTGGATCACCCAATACCAGAAGAAAGAGCTTCAAAATATGAAAATTACTTTTCAGCCTCAGACAGACTGTATTTGAAAAGAGAGTTGAGTTGGTATAGAGGCCGAAGACCAAGAACTGCTTTTACTCAAAACCAGGTGGGAAATTTTTTCACCCAATAATGATAATACAAAGGTTTTAATTGACACCAAGTTGAGCAAAAGCCATTCACTTTGATATCTCAGTTTAGAAGCCTTATTAATGAAACAATAGACTATCATATTTTAATAATTACCAGGTAATCATTTTTAAAAAGGCATCCAGATTAATTGCCAATATTTAAATGCAGTCTATTTGCTCTAGAAATTAAAGCTCATTTTTGGTGACATACTGAATATCAACATTTTAAAGATTTATTTTCTTATTCTTAGATTGAAGTGTTAGAAAATGTCTTTAGAGTAAACTGCTATCCTGGCATTGATATTAGAGAAGACTTAGCTCGAAAATTGAATCTAGAGGAAGACAGAATCCAGGTAATTTTCAGATTTAGTTGTTACTCTTGATGGTTGAAATGTTAAAAATAATAAAACAATCTTTCTGAGACCTATTTTATTTTTCCTTAATTTTAGATTTGGTTCCAAAATCGGCGTGCAAAACTGAAAAGGTCCAATAGAGAATCACAGTTTCTAACGGTGAAAAAAAATTTCAACACAAATCTCCTGGAATAGATAGAAAACTAAACAAGTGAAATTATCTTCTAATTGCAGAGCATGAAGAATCAGTGGAAATATTAAATGTTAAAATGTGATGTTTTCTTTCCTGCATTTAATCTGAATATTGTCATTTTTTCCGAAAATATATTGTAAATAATTACTATTATAGCATGGTACATATTGTATTTGGGCAGTTTTAGTTATAGTAAAGACCTTTCCTATATATTTTAATAATCATTTTCAGAAAAGATTGCTATTTTTTAAGTGAGCAAAATTAACCTAATAAATTAGTTTGTTAAAATCAATAGACTCATGACTAAGTGATTCCACGAGCTGGATTCTATTTATAAAGTATTTCAAGTAAAATAATCTGAAGAACAAAGATGTGAGTTGTTTCCATTAGTTTCCTCCATGTACATTTGAAATATGATTATGCTTAACTATATTATAGATTATGATTTATTGACAAATCTTCAACTTCTCTTGATTAATAGCATAAAGCAGTGAGAATTTCTCACCATCTATCAAAACAAATTCTTAGAGTGTTAGTTTCAAGTTTTTTTCAAGCAAAGTCATTATGCCAAAGTAGAAATATACAAGCATCAGCTATCATATTATATGCCATTGGTATTGAATTGCACAGAAGAATTAAGCAACAAACAAACAAAAAAGAATTAAGCTACCAAAAAAATGCAAAATTTTAAATAGTTTTCTAGTTTAATTTTGTACTTTACTTTCGTTCAATAAAGTGATAGTGATCATCTAGCTTATATTTATTTCCAGTTTAATGATTTCTAATCAATTGCAAAATTAGGTTGACTGAGAAGGCAGGATGACTGACCTACCTTTTGTAAGTGCTCTAATGTAGTCACTGGAAATAATCAGGATGCTTTCTAAGTAACAAAAACTATGTGTCTTCATTTCTCATTTTCCTATTTTACCTGCCGATTAAAGATGGGAATAGGATAAGATACATAACAAGGGAGCCCTCTCCACTGGAAATGTAAGTATTTGTTTTCTAGTTAATGGAATACCTAAGTGGGTGTTTTTGTTCTCTATTTTTTTGAAATGTCAGCTTAAGACTCTGACTTTGTCCACTGGAAGCCAAATTTCAGCTTTGTCCATTTGAACAGAATTCTCCCTTGCTTCTCTTTTCTTTCTATCCTCTGTCCTTTATGATGTCCCAGTGATGATCAGGTGGGAAGTTCTCATTGAGTTATTGAATCTATAACCACTATATATATTTTTTATATATGAAAGACTAGAGGGAGTTTGCATATTATTTCTAAGGAAAAGTAGCATGACTCAGATTTTAGAGCTTTTTAAAATTATTTACTGAGAGCGCATTTGGGGTACAGAGCTATGTGTTCCAACAATTGATCAGCAATAAGCAGCAATATTCCACTGTTGCTGAGACAGAAAGGGAGGAAAAGAAGGGCAACAGGGCAGTTAGGAAGAACAGAGGCATTACATGTTTTCCAAAAAAGACGGGGCCACTTTTTCCAATATAAAGAGCTGCTTCCATTCACAGAAAAATTAGAAGCACTATTTATGAAATGTATTAGTTAAAATTTATCCGCAAAGAGTTTTCTTTGTTCTCCATTAGGTTATTAGGAAATTATGTTAAATTGGAAGACTGTAAGTTACCAGGAGTAGACTCTGGGGGAGTGGGTTGGAGGGGAATGTGTCACATGATGGGTAAGCTTTTATTTTAATTCCAAATTTATTGTCATTCTATATTCTGCAAACAATGTAAGCAGTATAGAAATAGAGTAAAATCCCCCTTGAATCTTAGCCTTAAGAGATAACCATCATTAAACATCTTTATAGACCTTTTTGTGTATCATAAAAGCATCTTTTTATATATAAACACACACACATATATTTGTTGTTTTTGCTATTATTTTTTAAAATGTGATCACATTTGACTTTCTGTTTTGCATCTCTCTGACATCCTGCCATGTCAGAGTTATAGCTCTGTCTCCTGAATGTCTGCTTGGTTTAGGATAAGATTTCAAGTCTTATACACAATAATAAACTATTCCACAATATTAAGTATTTTTGAAGTAGTGCTTTTCATAAATTGAGATTATTCAAAGAGTAATCATAGCTTATCTAGAATTTCTACAATTAAACTTAATTCTCAAATCCCTGAGGAATGTGAAGATTCTGTGTAAAATTGTAGAATCTAGAAAAAAATGAAACGCCATCACAGATGGCGATCAACAACTAATAATGCACTTAAGTTTTTTTTAATTATAAAAACTAGTCATATCTCTAAAAAGTCTGGTGAGGAGAGAAACATAGTAACTCTAGACTATCATTATCTCGGTATTTTCCAATGACAGTTTTGTATAACTGATTTACATGGCCCTGAAATTCATTTTTATTTATAATTGAAATAAATTGTGTTTATAACTGAAGTTATATACTTACAACTGAAGCTACATGTTTATAACTAAGATCATTTATAATAGAAATGTTATATTTATAACTGAAACAATATTTATAAGTCAGAAAAATTAAAACCAGAATTTATAATATTAAATAACTATATACTATGTCTATTTTTTATATTTTTTGATACTAATAACAAAATATAAATTCTATTATAACTTTTGTGAAGCAAGTTCATAATATATAAGAACACTCAAGAAGCAGGATAATATAAAAGATTGCTAGTATATTTTCCCTAAAATCTTTTCTAAAAACCTTAAGATAAAGGCTGATCCTGTTAAAAGAAATAATGAATCAGTAACATTTTTGGATTTACAATTGCTCGAAATTTGGAGAGTATATAATGATATTCGGGGGTGAAACTGGACTCAGGAAAAATTAAGCAAGATGAAAATGGAAAGGAAAACCCAAGATAGAATTTTCTTTCCCTCAAAACATGTAGGCTCTAATCCACAGCTTATTTCTGTTCCTGGTAATTCTAGGCTTTTGTCTCCATTAATGCTCAGGACAAGGTGAACAGTAGTAACAAATCAAACTAATGCAGTCAGGTTAATACCTGGAGTGCCTCCATTATCTGACAACTGCCTAAATAAGGTTATTTGGTCTCCTGTAATGGCATTTGTCTTTTGTGAAGCCAGCCAGATAAAGCCCATCACTGAAGAGTGCTGCTGGAAACAATGGCCGTGTGTGCTGGTGGTCAACTTTTTTGTTAACAGTGTTAATAGCCGCTTTCACCTCGTGCATCTTATCACACATCACACAAATGGCATAAATCTCCCATTACTGAACCCAACACACAGCATCAACCTGGGCCTTGTTCCTACCTCTTGTTCCTTCCAGCAGAGAGCTGGGAACTGCTCCATTTTCTCAATATGGAACTCAAATCACAGTCTGACAAAGGGTGACTTGCTATCTCCATTTCACTGAGCCCCATAGGAATAAAATCCCCTCCAAAGTTAGTCTTTGGCTACCTTTCATGCTCATTTTGACTGTCCTGACTCCTGTTGGAACATCAGTCCACAGCATGAGGCAGCTCCTGGTGGCTCTCAACACTCCACACTCCATTAGACTCACCTCTTCTGCCCATGGTTTAATCTTAGACTTCACAGCCTCCAGAATTGTGAGAAATAAATTTCTGTTGTGTATAAGCCACCTAGTCTGTGACATTTTTGTTATAGAAGCCCAAACAGACTAAGCGTCCACCATGAGCTATGCAATATGGTGCTTCACAGGAATCATCCCATTTAATTTTCACAGTAGCTCTGCAAAGTGAATATAGATGATCTACTTTACAAATAAGAAAACCTTGGATATTTTTATTATGATTTTTGTTTTTTGAGATGGAGTCTCACTCTGTCACCCAGGCTGAAGTGCAATGGCACAATCTCAGCCCATTGCAACCTCTGCCTCTTGGGTTCAAGTGATTCTCTGCCTCAGCATCCTGAGTATCTGGGACTACAGGCATGTTCCACCACACCTAGCTGATTTTTGTAGTTTTAGTAGAGACAGGGTTTCGCCCTGTTGGCCAGGCTGGTCTCAAACTCCTGACCTCAAGAGATCAGCCTGCCTTGGCCTCCCAAAGTGCTGGGATTACAGTCGTGAGCCACCAGGCCAACCCTTTATTATGAAGATTATTATCCCATTTTATAGATTAGCTGATTGAAGGACACAGACTAAATAACTTGATCATGGCCACACAGCTAAAGCAGCTCAGCCAGAATTCAGACCAAGTTCTGCCTGGCTCCAGAGTTGCCTCTTCCTGTTAAGCCTTCCAGTAGATGGAGTTATCGGCTGTGATGCTAATACCTAGAAAAATGTGCTACATTTTCCCTTTCTTCCTCCCTATCTTCCTTTCTTCCAATTTTTTTTTTTTTTGGCAGGGTTGGGTGGGAGTAGGGGAATGGGAATAAAGGTCTGAGTGTTTGATACTTAAAGTAATGAAATTCTCTTAAGTCCCAATAATTTTTTGGAAATAATATTTTCTCTAGATATAAATGGTATTTTATCTAGATAATATGTATATCCTTATCTGTATAAATATTAAACCTCATTTTTTTTTTTTTTGTATTTTAAACCTTATTAAGGTTTAACAGCAATCACTCGATTTAAGTCCTTTTTTCCCTGAAATTGCCATCAGAAATTTGTGGAGGCCAGGCGTGGTGGTTCATACCTGTAATCCCAGCACTTTGGGACGCCAAGGCAGGATGATCACTGTGAGGGTTTTTGCTGAGTTTAAAATGAGGAAACCAAAGCCAGTATAAGAAAATTAAATGACAGTTTATTCAGCTCCTGGGTGAAGTTCTATGGTCCGGGGTAAGGGGGCCAGAGAAGTCACGCTGACTTCCTGGGGTGTGGGGTTTTTGTGGCTATGAGGAACGAGCAACAGCTGGGTGCTCTGATTGGTTCCAGGGGTGCGGGATTGAGAGGTGGCAGGCCGCTATTGGTTGGCAGGTTGTTGGGTGGGTTTTTCTAATGCAAGATCTGGCCAGGGTTGCATCAGCCAGAGCTTTCCAGGAGAGCTGTGCGCAGAGGTAGGTGCCGGGAGCAAAGACCAGTGCTGAGTGCAGAGATAGGTGCTGGGTGCAGAGCTAGGTGCCGGGTGCAGAATAGGTGGGTGTGTCCAGCCTCCTGGCGAGGCAGCCGGCCTTACATTACAACACTTTAGATGATATAGGTGCCACTTCTTTCTGGCTACTCCTGCTGAACAGGGGTGGAGTGAGAGGGAAGGGTCAGTTGGCTGGTGCCTTGGTTGGGAGTTGGACATAGGGGTGAAGTAGCATCTGGTTTACGGCCACCCTGGAAATTTCCTTCATGCGGGCCTGTAAAATCCTGAGGAAAAAAGGGGCTAACATTAACAGGAGACAAACTATGATGATGGGAGTGATCATAGGAGTCAGCCAGGTAAGCATGGGGGATTGCCACCTGTTGAGAGGCGAGACTGATGCATTTTGCTTCTTGCGGAGGTCTTCTTGGAGGCGATAGAGAGTGTTGACATTTTCCTCTACTAGGCCTGTTTCATTGATATAATAGCAGCATTGTTCCTGAAGAAACAGACAGGTACCTCCCTTTTCTGCTGTTAGCAGGTCAAGGGCCCGTTGTTTCTGGAGCGTTACCTACGCCAGTGACGTGATTTGTTGCTGGAGGGAAGCCAGGGTGGTGGCTGACACTTCAATAGCCACACGAAGCTTGTCCTCTAGTTGAGTGGCTGAAGTGACACTGTAGCCTAGAGCGCTGCTACCCAGCCCGGCCGCCACCAGAGAGGATGCTAGAGAGAGACCAACGACCATTGGGAGGAAGACTGCTCATCTGTCTCGGTGATTAGGGGAAGATGGAAGGAGGGATAGAAGTTCGGCCTGTCCGTACACCTCTAACTGCGGGACCAGGGTAACAGGCACACACGGAAAGGGGAAGGAGGCATTAATAACTTTGGTTAAGGTTCCCTTACACCAGAAATATCCTCCTGGAGGTGCGTAGAGGGAGGATTTTACTTTTACTCCGGTGTTACAGCTGGGACTGGAACTGCTGGCTGTCTTATAGCAGACAGAGAAATTTTGAAGTGTACTTTGAACAAGGGGTTATCCATTAAGGTGGTGCCAGGCCCCGTAGGTGATTGTGACAGATTGAACCCGGACCTGAGGGGAACTGCAGCCAAGAGGGGGTTGCTGAGAGAGGCACATAAAAAGCAGTTGGTGATATTCATGGCTTTGGTTAAATTTAACATGTTGGCTCCCTGCTGTACTAGAGTTAACCAGGAGAAAGGTTGAGAGGTGCTATCGGAGGGTTTGAATTCGTTAGTTAGGGTGGCTTCATTTTGCAGGATTGTATGGCTGACAGAGCTGAGTTGTTCTGTAACTTCAGGGACAATGCGGGTATAGGACCAGAATATCAGCCATGTTCCCTGGGGGTAGCTGTTTTGCCACCAAGAGTAAATTTTTCCATTGACTCCCTTTACCCAGCGGTTGTCCCACGGGTCACGGATGGTAAGAAATAATGTGCCTTTGCCGTTGGAGGTGAGTACTTCTTTTCCTTTTAGAGTTCCTGCTGTGTCTAACTGTGGTTTATGGATAATGCAGGAATCATATGGGCAACCTCCATAGGTGGTGTTCCACCAATGGCAATAGTCGTGGACTTGGTTGTAGAGAAAACAGAGGCCATGAGCCTCGAACCCTTGGCCCCAGAATGGCACGGTTTTAGATTTTGCT